>APFE030897144.1:0-29508 GCA_000404065.3 Pinus taeda | reverse complement strand
AACCCTATTTGAAGTAAAAAGCTCACAAAAGTGTTTTTGAGGATGTTTTACTTGGTCACAAGCAAACCAAGGACTAATTTGTTCAGAATCACAAATAAGTCAAGAACAGCCAATTTTGCATTCCTTTTTTGAAAATGAAAATCCAAACTTTAAATCACAAGTCTATCGAGGTTTTGTAAAGAGAAATATCAAAGAGGATTTCTCAACAAGGGGAGATTTCAAACATGGTCAGACTCTCAAGAAGACTGGTAGACATTAAGGTGATCTAAAGTCCTTACAGTCTCTAAGCTTAGAGCCACTACACAACCAAATCGAAAAACAAACCCAACAAGAAAAACTTCTAGGATTTCACTTAAAACCCTAATGCTAATGAAACAATCCAAGGAAAGATTTCAACCAGTCACATGCAGGTATGGGCAGAGGACAATTACTAGAAAAAAAAAATAAAATTAACTAAAAGAGAAAAAGTCAAAGTTTTCAAAAATTGAGTAGGGTACGCAGGTGCAGAGCTCACCCAGGTGCGGGTACGCTCTGTGCACAAAAACAAAGTGCGTACAGGTACGCACTGTGATCTAAGCGCAGGCTGCAGACTTCGACTAAAGTAATGAAAAATAAAAAACAAAGCTAAATCAACTAAGTCTACCCAAAGGCACACACAACAAGCCAAAAACAGAAACCAAAAAAACAAGTTTCTCAAATCAAAGAAAACGAGGAAAATAGTCAAGTCCCCAGTGGAGTCGCCATTTTGTCACGCGGAATCAGTCGATCTTGCGGACAAGACAGACCTTCCTAGAATCTAATGAAGACCTAATGACAAACAAACCAACCAAACACTATCTTTCTCTAAACACAGGGAGGAGAAGAAGTTGCCAAGGGGACCTTGACATTCACACCAACGGCCATCTCACCTTCTCTACACCTTCCTCCATGATTTTTGGCATCTCTTTCACCCCACTATACCTTTTTCTTCCAAAATTGTGTTTCTACAAGAGGCTCTGTGTTTTCTACAGGAGGCTCCTATAGGAATTACAGAGAACCAAAAGTGTCTAGAGAAGGCAATTCGACGGGAAAAAATCTTCATGAGGAACCTATAATCCCTCCTACCATATTCAAACCTCGTTTTCATCATTTCCAAGCCTGCATCACAGCCCAAGAATCATTATTTTTTCCTCTTCCTGTCCAAGAAAAAACACAGAAAAATAGTTTTTTGGTTTTGAAAAAAACCAAAAATAAAAAGAGGAAAAGGCACCAATAACCTTACCTAAAGCTTACCTACCATCCCTCCATCATTCATGACACCTCTAGCATTATTCTTGAGCTCCAAGCATAGGGAAAAGCAGCTACAGGAGCTCCTGTAGGAATTCCTATAGCAGTTGATCCCATAAAAGTCCAACACCAGTAGCAACAGAATGCACACATGTAGGTTGAAAAGGCAGCTTATCTCCAACAAGAGAAGGACCTTCACAAGCACACAACCACACATCAACAAGCAAAGACAACATGCATAAAGGGAAATGAAGGCATGCAACAAAGAAAGCCACAACACCTCACAACAAATATACTCGGATCACAGGTAAGTAACTAAGTCACTCCTCTATTTCATTTGTGTAATCAGGAGTCATATGAAGGCGATGAAATGGTTGATATTGAATGAGGCAAAGGTGGCCAGTTAACTTGGCCACCTTCATTTAGTTGACTCCACTTATCCAAGATGTCACCCACACATGCACACAGTCAACTCAAGCACAAGATGCCAAGGACAGATAGTGGGAGGAAGTGTGAACATCGATGCAATAATGAGGGATGATTACAAGGAGGGGCCATGATGACCAAGTAGGTGGGGACCAATGGTCCAAATATGGCCAACGTACACCTTACCAAATCAACACTCATAACCAAAAATATCCATAAAGGGTAACGAGCACTCCTCCCCACGTATTCTCATCACCTTTTCTTCATTTCCTCCTCGTAACTCAGCCACAACAATCCTCTTGTGCCCCCACGGCCTCATAACCACCATCCTACATCGATTTCTTCCCTATCTTTGCTTTGGGAGTTTTCTACAGGAGCACCTACAGGAAATCTATACGAGCACCTACAGGAAATCTACAGGAGGGACAACGGACTTCTACAAGAGGGGTAGTGAGTCATTTTGAATGGAGAAACCATGATTTTTGGCACAAATTTCATTCTGAAGAGGTAGAGTTCATGCATGCCCCATTTTGAATATCAATATATGAAAGAAGTGTTCTCAATTTGAGGGTGAAATAAGTCTTTAGGAGGGCAGAAAATACATAAAATTTTATGTTTATTTAAAGAAAAATACAGTCTCCTCTTTTTTTATTTTTCTAAATACTCTTTGTCTCCACCTCCATATTTGGGTTTTTTAAAAGGTACAAGAAGTATGATTAGAGGGTTTATGAGAAAGGAGCCCACTAACTCCACTAGGCTCCATGCACATCCTCAAGTGGTGGACATATTCATAAGGGAAAACTGGATGAATTTATTTGACAAATTTAGAGGGTTTGATGATGAAATTGCCTAAGAATTTGCTCTCTCTCTGGTCCCTCACATAAGAACACATGCCACTGTAACCATTACAGGCCTCTCCATCAAAATAACCTTTGAATTCATCAGTAGGGTCACTACCCTTCTTCTTGGGTTGCCTTGGAGTAAAGATGAGAAACCAATTGGCCAAGCTTCCAAGAAGAATTTTTTCCAAAATAATGAAACCCATGTGGAAGATAAAAATTGAATTAGAAGGGCTAGTATACCATATCCCTGGGATGAGGTTAGCTACCAAGTCATCAAATACATTTCCTATAAGGGGAGGCACAACATTGTATATGGATATCGTTTCAGAATCCTCCATGACTTAAGATATGGCATAGATACCCAAAAACCTCAAAATTTTAGTCTCCCTTACTTCCTCCTTCATTACCTCATTGACTCCAGCACTAAGGTACAAGTAGGAAATTCAGGGCAGTTAGCTCACCATGGTTTAATCAAAATCCTAGTAGAGGAAGCCCTCCATTCCTTTACACTCCCTATAGCATGGGAAGTTTTCCGAAATATGACAGCTGAGGATGACACAAAGGCATTAACCTATGATGTCAGTCCTACTGGTAGTGAGGAGGAAGAACAACAAGGAAGAGAAGACGAAGCCAATTGTGACATAGTAGAGTAAGAAAGGAAGGAGGAAGGAAAAGAAACAAAGGAGGGAAAAGTTGAAGAGATAGAAAAAGAGACAGAAGAGGGATAAAAGGAGGCGGAGAAGGCAGATCAAGGAGAAGAGTCCCATGAGACTTTGGAAAGAGAAGTAGTAGCTTCACTCATTGCCCTCAGTACACCAGTCAAGCCAAAGCATAAGAGGAAAAGAAAGACCTCCAAGTATTTCAGGCCAAGGAAGAGCATAAGAATTAAAACAGGGAAGTCTCATCCCTCTTCAAAAGTTCCCATTACCATTGAAGATTCACCATCTACCAAGGTGAAAGAATCTCCTTCCAAGACACCTATAACCTACGAGAGGGGGACTCCAAGATCTTCTACATGGAAGGGAAAGGCAGTACTATAGGAATCAAAACCAAACCTACAGGAGGCTTAGACAGTCCTACAGGAGACATTGTCCAAACTACAGGAGACCTAAAAGCTTGATAAAAATATAGGGGAATTACCGGAGGTGAAGGGGGAAGCACAAGAGCTACAAGAACCTAACCCCCAAGCTAGTCTTGCCTCTTATTACAATATACTTGAGGGAGGTAGGATAATCCCATAGAAATTTGCAGTTCCACTATTTTTCAAATTGGAGAAAGAAAGAGTGAGAACACATAGGTGGATGCAGATAGCCAAATCCAAAGGAGTTGAGGATGTTGGCCATATGGAAAACAAACTCAAGGAAATGGGTAGAGAATTGAGTGCTCTCAAAGATAGAGAGGCCATTATAAGAAGCCACCTTGAAAATGAGAATGAACTACTAAGGAGGTAGTTGCAAGAGAAAGAAACTCAGCTAGCATACATGGCCAACTTATCCATGGAAGCATTACAATGCTGAACACGAGCCAAAACTTATGGCCTCTATCTAAAGGATCAATGGCTTCAATTCCATATAAATACTTTGGCACAACGGGCACAATGCCTTTCTAAGACTATAGGTAGCTCATGGACTTGTGTGACCAAAGCACCTCAGAGGATAAGGCAAAGATGGTAGAGTTTTACCTACACAACATGGCCCTCAGAGACATGAATGTGTGGGACCCCAATGTCAAACTAGGGGATCTGCAATTAATGGCCATGGCCTCATGGATGAACCATGAAGAATTGAGGGTAGCAGAAATGAAGATATTGATAGTAAAAGAGTAGAATGAACCATTGGTGATAAGAGCTGAGCCATCATATCCTATGGCACTCATTCGCACACACAACCTGCTTGCCAATGACCATCATATTTCCCCTAAATATCTAGCCAATCAGGCACAAGCCATTGCACATTTTGAATATATCCAAAGGCTACTTGGGGATGATTGTGTGCATGCATGCATGAGAATATGGAACACCCAACCCCATAGCTTGCAGATCAGAGAATACCATTCCCCAATGAGGCTGAGGGAGGCATTCAAAAGAGTGCCAATGTACAAGCACTCCATGCAAAGGCTGAAGGTCAACTGGATTGGCCTCAAACTGAGTCTTCCACTCCTATTATTCATGCTGGAAGGCAGAAGAGAATAAGAAGAGAAGGAGCAGTGGAAGGACATAGATAGAACAATAGGGTTTTAATACCAACATGAGCAGACCACATCAGAAGCCTGGGATGTTATGGAGGCCACCAAAGGCATAAAAGATGAGGAGATTGACTAAGTTGCTCAGAGGATGAGCAACACCTTCAGTAGGGGGGTAATGATGAGCCTCATAAATGCGTAATCATATGGGCTCATTTTACCTCTTAACCTAGTCAAATCAACCATTCTCTTAGCTTATTGTATGATTTTCTAATTATATTTCTACTTATAGAGTGAGTTGAGTTAGTTATGATGCCATGTGGTCTAACATGTATTTAATGTAGATTATTGATGGATTTAGAGGTCAAAGTCAAGGATCCAGTGGTAAAATGGCAACATTAACTCAAATTAAACAGAGGAGAGGACTTATAGGGGGGAATCCCCCTCATTTATTACTCCTCACTTCGAATTCCCCTTCATTTAGCTCGAAGTACAAGCAACCGAATCATGCACTAGAAGGCAGCCGAGCAAGTGGACGATGACTGATAGTTATCTCAAGTTTTGGGAGCCACGCCTCCCTAATTTTAAGGAAGTTGTTGGTAGCTTCAGATGTATAAGTAGAGAGGCCTAGGGCCTCACTAGGGTCAGATTTTTTTCTTATGTAAACTCTGCTCAAATTTCGAGCTTACTATTTTGAGGCAGTTTTATGTAATCTTGCTATTTTTTGATAATGAAGATGTCATCCTTTTTGAGCTAGCACTGAGTTATCTCAGAGGGCTAAAGCTCTTGGGTTAGGGCCCAATCCAAGTAGCCAATATTCTCTTTACTTGTATTTGTATGCTTTAATTTAGTTTCTAGATTAATTTATTATTAGATGTATTTCTTTTATGGTTAAGAATAGGTTTCTTTTGATGATTTAGTAGTTTTCTTCCATTTATGTGTTCTGTATCAGGTTAAGAAACGATAAAAAAATATTTAAAAGGCTAGAAATAGTGCCTTGGCCTCTCTTCCTCCCTTTTGGACCATGATTTGAGGTAAAGACTCTCTTGCTGCCCCAAAAACACATATTTTCCTCATTCATAGGACTTCTAGTGTTTGCAGCTCTTTAGTAGGTTAATAGTCCAGTTTTTGTTTGCTCCAAATCTCCTTTATCATGTTCACTTCATAATTTTCAATATTCCTCTTGCATGCTTTCCTTTCCTACAACATTTCTCAGCGTTTCCTTTCATATATCATAGTTTAGACCATTTTAATGCAAAACTATGTTTTTCTAGATGCACTCATTTCATTGCTTGCTTGATCTTCTTGGTTGACTATTAGTTTCTATGTAGTATATCTCTTCCACTAGTAGGCCAGCTTTTTAGCAATCACATCCCCCATATGATCCATGCCCTATAGGTCTCCCAAACATCACCTCCATTCTGCCTTAGTTTCCTTGATTTTCCATAGAACTTCTTCCTCTCTCCTTCAGCAAACCTAATAACATTTCTCTCTCTTGGTGGTTCATGGTAGACATTGGGAACCCTAACACCTCACCCCAACCTTCAGCCACATTTTCCACCCACTCTCACACCCTCAAAATAGTGGAAATTGCTCTCGGCCTCCTCTTGTAGGCCTCATGTAGTTTCCCTGCTTTCCTCCTGTAGTTTTTCCTATAGGCTTTCTTTTGAAGGCGGAGTATGAGAAAAGCCTCCAGAAGGCCACCTAAGAACTCCTAGGATCCATCCACACCATCCTACATCATCCCAAGCTCCCAATCCACCCTCCAACATCACCTGTTCGCTGCGACACTCATACATAATAAATTAGATACATGTGAAATTCACATAAAAATCCAAAAATATGTTTTTTGCTTATTTACTTCTAGAAATAGCATGGTTAGATATTGTTTGCTTTCTTGATTAGGTAAAGGAATTTATTTCATGATTTTCATAGTGTTTTTGGCAAAAGTAAAATTAGCTTGTTAATTAGGGTTTTACTAGGTCTTGCTTTACATTCCAGTCTTTTTCCTTTCTGCAATTAGAATAGCTTGTGTAGAGTAATATTTCTTTCTTTCATCACACATAGAGCTTCTTCTAAAATCTATAGAAGTTGGCTTGAGTTCATAGTGATCTCACGCTGGCTGACCAAGTGACAACCTGTAGTGAGAACTAGTACTTGTGCATACAGCACTGGCGCTTCCAAGTTTGTTACGAACTATGGGTTGATAAAAGTAATGTTGGCTACCCAAGAGTTGCAACAATCTTGCTGCAATACTAGTGCTCACCAACTATAGGAGTAGTATTGGGACAAGAAGAAGATGATAAGACCTATGTAATCTATTACATTAGAAAAAACTTGACACTTGTAGAGCTAAACAATACCAGGAATGAAAAAAAAAAAACAAAAAACAAAAAACAAAAAAGTTATCCTGCATTTTTATATATAAATAATTTTGTTATTAAATATCTATCTAAAAAAATAGTTACTAATGGTAGAGTGATTCATTGGTTTCTTTTGTTCTAGGAATATATATTACAATTAAGGATCTATCAGAGAAGGAGAATCTTGTTGAAAATATCTTGTCTAGGTTTCTATCTGCAATTGATTCCAATCCTATGGAAGACAAGTTCCTAGAAAAAACATTTATTCATGGCGCCCATTAAAACACCATGCTATGAAGAAGTTGCAAACCACTAGGAAGCATGAAAATTATTGTCACATATGTCACCTCGAGAGAAGAAAATTATTATCTAGTGAAGTGCTCGATTTTCCTGGATAGATGGTTTCCTTTTCCATATAGGAGAAGATCTTTATATTCATAGGTTTATCAGAGAATATAATGTTTATGATATCCTTAGAGGCTTCCATGAAAATCCCTACGAAATCCACTTCACCGATCGCAGAACTGGGCATAAACTGTTGTAGATGGGCTACTTTTGGCCCACATTATTTAAGGAATCCACGAAATATGTACATAGTTGTGACAACTACCAAAGAATGGGGCATCCTATTCAGTCTGATGAAATTCCCCTTTAGACACAACTTGTGTTGTAACCATTTGAAAGTTGGGCTATGGATCTTTTATGCCCCATTAATCCTCCTTTGAATAAGAAATCCTACATTCTAGTCTATACATATTACGTGAATAAATGGGTAGAAGCAATAGTTTTTTCTATAGCAACAGAGGTAGTTATCAAATTCTTATTTGAGCTCATCATCCAATATGGTCTACCTAGAGAACTTGTCACTGAGGGAGGGTTGTATTTTATAGCTCAAAATATTTATACAATCATATATAAATATCATATTAAACATAGGGTCACTTCGCCATACCATCTACAAACACATGATAAAGTTGAGAGCACAAATAAAGCTTTAAAAAATATATTAACTAAAACAGTGGTTGCTAATTGTCAAGATTGGATGTCAAGACTTTCTGAAGCCTTATGGGCTTACTGTATGACCTGGCATAACACCACTAGATTCTCACCCTATCAGCTTATTTATGGTAAGAATCCAATTTTTCCTTTTGAATTTGAAATCAAGTCTCTTAAAACTGACTATGAAGTTGGCCTAGATCTTACAGAAGCATGAAAATAGTTCCTGCAGTAACTTAATGAGTTGGACTGAATGTACCTTCTTTCTCTCCAAAAAATGCCTATAATCCAATAGTAAAGGGCGAAATGGCATGATCATCTTATTAAAAGGAAAACCTTCTAGAAAGGTGATTACGCATTGTTATATGATTCTAGGTTTCAAGATTTCCCATAGAAGTTTCAAATGAGATGGTTGGGCCCTTGTGAGGTTAGTGAAGTTTATGACAAAGGAACTATGTGTCTCACTACCATTTATGGATCTAGAATTTCCTTTCTTGCTAATGGTCATTGATTGTTCCTTTACCATTGGTCAATTATGAAGGAGTCTTTCTTCCATGATGTTACGAATGACATCGATTTTCATATCATAGCCAGGAGAGGGAATACCACCATCGTTGCGACCAGGTAAAATCTTTCCATTTGAATTTTCCCTTAATAATGTAAATATAGTATGATTTTCTGTTTGATTGGATTTTTTTTTAATGCTTGATGTATATATTCTTACTTTTCTTTTTTCTAATAATTTGTTCTCTCTCGAGTCCAAAAATTCCTTTCCTTAAATAACAATTATTGTTTCTTTAAATATAGTTGTTGTTACTCAAGTCACAATTGTTGTAACCTTAACTTGCAATAGCTATTGGCGTTACCTAAGTCATATTTGTCCCTATCTAAATTTTAGTTGTTGATTCCTAATTGTCGCTACCTAAGTCATGGTTTTTGTTATTTAAGTCGCATTTTTTGTTACTCCAGTCATAGTTATTTCTACTTTGGCTTGTTTTCATGATTTTTTCCCTCTATTTTATTTGACACTTATAAGTCTTCTTGATCTTTCTCACTTTGGTTTGAATGGGAATACTTTTTACTTTTTTGTTCCCTCTTTGACACAATGATTGGACAACTAGTTTATCCCGATTTTTCTATAAAAAAAATGTATTTTTAAAGGATGATCCTACAAAGATGATTCTATTATGATGAATCATGTAAAATCTATGGTGACGATGATAAAAAATATATTTAATTATTTTTGTCACCCTTTAATGATTTTTTTGTCAACCCCAATCTTAATATAGTGAAATATATTTATCAACAGTCCTTTTAAGGAGCTAATGAACACACGCAAATGCAATGTAGCAAAGGAGGACATGGAGTTTCGAGGCGCTAGGTTGATCAGAGATTACTTAGGAGGACGGAGGGTTTTGTCTCAACAGCGGATCGGGATCAGAGCAGTGATGACAGGATCGGTACGGGGTGGTCAGATAGGCGGTAGCATCGAGGAAAAAAGGCGGAAAAAGAGACGCGGTAGGTTTACTATTCCCGGGAGGGTTAGCGGCACTGGTTTTACCAAAACAGAGAAGGTAGAACGCATCATTTGCTGAGCAGTTTGATTAGGGTAATCGAGAGTTTTAACGAGAACCGTGTGAAGGCGGTGAAGTATCGGAGGGTTTTATCCAGGTGGAAGGAACCGGCGTTATCCCGTTTCCAAAGCGACTTTACCTATTCAGGGCAGTGCAGTCAGTGGTGAAGCGGTAACAAGGCAGGTTTCTACTACTCATATCATCATGGTAAAACACGGAGAAGCGGTCGACCTGGAGTCGGCGCCGGAGGACCTACTTACCGCTTGGGGGAAAGACGTAACCGCCCACAACCTGGTTAAGTTCTTTGGCAGTTTTGCTGATGCGGAGTGCTTTGAAGACGACGCGTGGAACCCAAAGTTTGTAAACGAACTGCTAGAGGTCAAAGCTGGAGCAGTAGGGGCATGCAACAAAGGAAATAAGGAACCCCAGCTTTCGGAGAAGACCCAGCACCAGTTTTCGGTAGAAATCCTCGGCAATAAACTCAAACCTCTCTCAGGCCAGTCAAGGTTTTCAGGGGGTCTGGAAGACATCGTGAAAGGATCAACTAAGAAAGGCATTTGGAGTACTGCGGGTGAAGGCTTGAAACCAGATAATGTGGAGCCCGACCAAGGAAATCGGCATACAGTGAGGAGATCGCCGGTAAAAATACCTCCAAGTGTTTGTCGGATAGCAACAGGGGTCTCCTCTGAGGGGATTAAAGGTCCGGAAGTAGTGCAAGGGGAAAAAACTAGCTCCGTAAGGAAAGATCTTGGGAGCCCAGGCCGGGAACTGTTCGAGAAGGAAGCCGGGACGGGTGAGAGTTTGCCGTCGCAGGGCGACAAACAAAACCTGGTAGCGAATAAGGAATTTCCACAGGGTAGCCGAGTTGGGGTTAACCCAAATCCGCCGGGCGGCACTTCAGAGCCGGAACACGAACCAGAGACAAATCGAAAGAGGGGTTTCTCACTGAAAAAGAAGACCTTTGAAGGCAACCTGGTTTTGGGCATGGATGTTCAAATCCAGGATGCTCTGACAGTGGCTGAATGTACCTTGGTAGGCAGAATCAGAGGGAGAGCTCTCTCAGGTAAGGCACTAAATCAATGGGCAGAGGCTCAATGGGGAAAATCCCTCTTAAACCCGTTCAAAGTGGCCCTTCTTGTAAAGGGATGGTTTATGGTGAGCTTTGCAAAAAAAGACGAGGCGGATTGGGTGGCTGAGAGAAACTGGATTATAGGGAACCGGCCAGTTCTGTTTCAGAGATGGACACCTAATTTTGATGCCAATAGAGAGAAGGCGGATGAGTTCCCAGTATGGGTTCGCCTACCTGGTCTTCTGCCATTCTTGTGGGTTGAGTCAGTGTTTAAATCCATTGGGAACCTGCTAGGTACATTCTTAGAAACCGATATGTCTTTCCTTCACACCTACGAAAGATCAGTGGCAAGAATTCTGGTTCGCTTAAATCCAAAGGAGGGCCTAGCAGAATCTATAAAACTGGAATACGGAGAATATATATTTGTGCAACCACTGGATTACGAGCACCTTCCATTTCGATGCTATCGATGTCACGATTATGGGCATCTAGCAAGGGAATGCCCCCTGGGGAATCGAAGAAGAAGGCCTCAGTTCCCAGGGGAGCAGAGGGAGAAAAAGATGAGAAAGGAGCAGGTGTCTGAGGTGAAGGTAACTCAAAAGGACTCGGGAATGGAGGATAGAGGCAGAACCGCGGGGATGATGAGCACAGAAGCAGATACTATCATGTCCGAGATGCTAAAAGGCCAGAATGATCTGGTGAAGGACGCAAAAGATGGGAGAGTCGAAGGTTCTGTCGCAGCTACTCAAGACTCTCCCGGTATGCTTTATGAAAAACGCTCTATATCCTTTTCATCTGATATTGATGCAAATCCAAAAATTGATGTTCTCTCTGTTCATAAAAATGATGAGGGCAATCATGTAGAGGGTTCTAGTAAAGAAACTCCCCTGAATGATCTGAATAGTGATGATGTGCCAAAATACAGTCAGAAATCGATCTCACCCCCACAGAGCCGTCATTATAATCTAAGATCTCAGGATAAAAAACAAGAACCTCTGTCTGAGTCGTCTAATTCGATAGGAGGTCTAGGCATTCCTCACTCCCAATCTTCCACTAGAAAGGGTAGGGGAAGAACTTTGAGTATGTCAAAAGCAAAGGACAAAGCAAAATTCGACGTAGCTGATGGGAAGCAAATGTCAATCACTGGGGCGCTTAGAGCAGCGATGACCCTTGATCAAGTTAAAATATGATCCTTCTGTCCTGGAACTGTAGAGGGCTAGCCAGTAAGCCCAAAAAGCTGGCCTTAAAAGAATTAATCCTAAGATACAACCCTGACATCCTTTTTTTACAAGAAACTCTAGGTAGGAGTTCTGAGGTGGAATCTATGCTGAGACCCTCGTTCCCAGGCTGGTCCTTTCATGCACTAGACGCTGAAGGACACTCAGGGGGACTGGCTATCGGGGTCAGAGATGGAAGGATGCTAATAAATAGCCTGTGGGGTATGGACCACGCCCTCGGCATGGAGATCTCCTCTCCGGACATGGGAGTATCCTTTTTGCTGCTAAACATCTATGGGCCATGCCAAGGTCGTGAGCAGTTTTGGAACAACCTCTTTGCCAAAGACATAATTAATAACAAAAGTTTAATCATGGGAGGCGATCTTAATTTCTCTATTGGGTCTTCGGAGGCTTGGGGCCCAAATGCAAGGGAAGACTCTCTTTCGGACTTCTTCTTAAACACAATCCAATCTCATAACCTGATTGATATCAACCTCCTCAAAATAAAGCCCACCTGGAGGAACAGAAGAACTGGAGAGGGAAGGGTGGCTAAACGACTAGACCGATTCCTAATTAGTGAAGATTTGTCAAACGACATCCCTATGTTCAGGCAGTGGGTGGGAGAAGGAGGGAACTCGGATCATTTCCCTATTCTATTAGAGTTCAACAAGCCTCCATCCAAACCTGCTTCCCCTTTTAAATTCAATGCATCATGGGTGCAGGAGGAATCATTCAATCGCCTATTTAGGAATTCTTGGAGACACCCGGGTGGTCTTCAAGTAGAAAACAAAGAAGCTCATTTCTGGGACAATCTAAAAAGACTTAAAAAAGCAACTATAGAATGGGCTAAAGAGAGGAAGAAGGCACAGTCCGAAGAGTTATCTCTTATAGATGAAAAGCTGCGAGCTTCTGAGGATCCTGAAGCGGATGGTTATTTAAATCAGGAATCAAAAGACAAGATCTTGCAGCTAGAAAAACAAAGAAGCAAAATTCTATTAGAGCAGGAGGAGGAGTGGAGGCAAAAAAGCAGGGCTATTTGGCTAAAGGCAGGCGATGAAAACACGAAGTTTTTCCACAACTATGCTAAGGGCAGGAAAAATGCAAACACCATTTGGAAGCTAAGAGATCCAGATGGGTCGGAAGCCTCCTCTTTTGAGGCCCTCTCTAGAATGGGAAAGAAGCATTTTCAAAATCTTTTTACAGCTCAAGGTGGGATTACTTTAGCAGAAATTATCAGAACTGCCCAAAGCTTCCCCCGGTTTGTTGATGAAGAGGAAGCTGGGAATCTAATGGAGGTAGTGACAAAGGAGGAAGTGGAACATGTTTTAAAATCAATGGCAAAAGACAAAAGCCCAGGTCCTGATGGGTGGACGAGTGAACTTTTCAATCATTTTTTTGAACTAATTGGAGATGAGTTAACAGAAGTGGTAAATGAATCTAGAAGGAAAGGTGAGATGTATTCCCCTTTTAATGCCACTTTCATAGTCCTCATCCCAAAAAAGGAGGACCCTGACTCTTTTGAGGATTTTAGGCCAATTTCTCTCTGCAACTGTGTTTACAAAATCATAGCAAAGATTATAGCCATGCGACTGAAACCAATTTTGTCTAAAAACATTTCAAGTGAACAATTTGGTTTTTTGGACGGTAGACAGATACATGAAGCCATTGGTGTAGCACAGGAAACGATTCATAGCATTAAACAGAAAACCAAAAAAGGGGCTGTGATAAAAATTGATCTATCGAAAGCATATGATAGAATCTGCTGGACTTATCTCCGAATGATGCTCACTCATCTGGGTTTCAAGCTGGAGTTCATTAACTGGATTATGGGATGTGTCACCAGCGTAAGTTTTGCAGTTTTAATTAATGGGGCAGCGTCTTCTTTCTTCAAAGGTCAAAGGGGTTTGAGGCAAGGTTGCCCTCTCTCTCCTTTGCTGTTTCTCCTAGTGGCAGAAGGTCTCAGCAGACTGATCTCAGAAGCAAAAAGGACAGGTTTGATTAAAGGTCTGGAAGTAGCAGCAAATCTTTTCATTACCCATCTCTTGTTTGTAGATGACATCTTACTTTTCACTAATGGGAATCTGGATGAAGTAAAGGAGTTAAAGACTATTCTGGATTTATTTATGAAAGCTACAGGAATGCAAATCAATCTTAGGAAATCTCAGTGTATCTTGGAAGGTTTCTCCAGGAATGAATGCGCCCAGATTACCGCTTCTCTACCATTTGAAACTTTCCCTATGGATGACCCTTTCAAATATTTGGGATTCTGGCTCAAACCAAATTCCTATAAAAAGCAAGACTGGAATTGGCTAGTGGCTAAAATTGAAGCAAAGATAGGACACTGGAGTTACAAGTGGCTGTCACGAGCAGGTAGATTAACTTTGGTTAACTCAGTCCTACAAGCTATGCCAGTTTTCTGGGCAGCCCTAACCTGGGTTCCTAAAGGAGTTCTGTATAAGATCAAGAAAATATGTAGCAGATTCCTCTGGTCGGGAGCAAAGGAAGATTCGGTGCTCCCGTGGGTTGCATGGGACAAGATAGCAAGACCAAAGGAATGGGGTGGCTGGGGTATTAAGAATCTAAATGACTTTAGTACCTCTTTGGCAGCAAAATCAGGGTGGAGGATAATCACATCAGAAAACCTCTGGACAAGGGTTGTTAAACGTAAGTACATTGACCCAAGGCCTCTGGATGATTGGATCCGGGATCCAAACAAAAAAGGAAAGAACTTTTCGGTAATCTGGAAAGTTACATCTGAAGCTTTTAAAGTAATAGAACAAGGTTTGTCCTGGCAGGTGGGCAGAGGGGAAAATGTCAGAATAGGAAGGGACCCTTGGGTGGGATGTAATGAGAGATATGCTTTATCCCAGGGTCTCATCAGACATCTGGAGTCAAAAGGTATTCTTCATTTACAACAAATTGAGAAAATTGGCCACTCCACTATCTGGGGGCAAGCATGGAAATCTAGTGCTAACCTCAATCTTGACCAAATGTGGTGGGGGGAGTGGCATCTTTTTACTCAGGAGCTGGTAAGATCAAATGTAAGAATTAAAGATAGGCCGGATCAACTGGTATGGGCTTACGCAGATTCGGGTAATTACGCTCCAAAAGCAGGGTATAAGTTTTTAATGACCAAGAAGGGATGGGAGGAACCTGCCTGGTGGTCCAAGCATCTGTGGAAGTTGAAATGTCCTAAGAAAGCTAGACTTTTCTTTTGGTGCGCCCTGAGGGAGAAAGCCCCAACTTGGGATGTTTTACAAGCCAGGTTCATGCATGGTCCAAGCAGATGCCCGCTCTGCAAAAATGAATCTGAGTCAATATCCCACCTATTCATAAACTGCCCTTTCACAAAAAAGGTTTGGCTTGAGATTCAGGTCTTAATAAGGAAAAATTGCAATTGGGAAGGTGCATCTCTAAAGGCTGCCTGGGAATCGTGGTGGAACCAGAACATGGAGGGGAATTTGAGAAATCTCCCTCCCATAATCTCATGGGGTGTATGGATAGCCAGAAACAAAGCCATTTTTCAAGAGATTTCTCTCTCAGCTGAGTCCATTGCCATCCAAAGCTCAGCCATATACCTTAGCATACCTGAGCCCGAGGAATCAAGGAAAAACTTTCAAAACAGGGAAGAACAAATTAGGTCACACATGCCATGGGCCTATTTCGACGGGGCCTCGCAAAACAATACAGCAGGGGCAGGTTTAGTCATTCATTTGGAAGAAGGACACTATCTGCTAGCATCGGTTGGAATAGGGACTGGTACAAACAACTATGCGGAACTGACAGCTCTCAAACTTCTCCTTTGTTGGCTTACTCACAGGCACATTTTCACCATTCAGATATTTGGGGACTCTTTAAATGTGATAAAATGGGTTAATGGGAACAGTAGATGCTAGAACTATATGCTGAGACCACTGCTTGATGAGATTATGGCTCTAAAACAGTCTTTTAATGGTTTTTTCCTTGAACACATTTACAGGAACCGTAATGAAGACGCAGATAAATTATCTAAAGAGGCTTTGCTGCAGGATTTGGGCTCTTGGAAAGTGACAGAAAATCATTTCGGCCATATTCAGGAGCACTTCCAGCCTCCATATGATTAAAATTTTGATCTCTGGGTGCGGATTGCAGTTAGAAAATCTGGCAGTGTTAATATTCATGGTGTTTTTGTCTTCCGACTGTCTCTTCTTACAGTTCGCGGCATATGTTAAATTTTTGTTTATATGGGCTGTTTTCCATTTGTTCGGAGGCCCTTTTGACTTGTAGTATTTATATGTGGTGGTTGTCATATGGACAGTTTCTCTGCTGTTTTGTATCTACAGCTAGCTCCGGTTTTGCTTTTCTCAGATCTTGTCCCCTACCTGTGGGATGGCTCAGTATTTTTTGTAAAACTCATGGCTTTTTCAGAGTTGGGACTGTCTAACTCTGAGACAGTGAAGGAAGCCTTCACTCTTTTTTCGAATGCGCCAGCATCTGCTTGTAACTTTTTATTTATATATATATATAAAGTTCGTTTTTTTCTCCGGAAAAAAAAAAAAACAGTCCTTTTAAGGTTATTAGCCCTTGACAAGCAAGAATAGCCATGTTGAAAATAGTTACTAATTTTCTTTTTATGTAACCCTAACTCTTACAGAGTTGACATGCCACCACATATATTAAGTAATATTTGCTAATTAACAATAATTATAGTGGGATTTTAAACATAAAGAGTCAAATGGAGGATATGAGGTATCATCATGAGTTGACTTGTTCAATTTTATTATCTCCCATGAATGGCATTGTTATTAACTAGTTACCATGCCAGAACAATGATATTCAGTAGACATCTAAGCGGTATTTAGTAACTATATATTTATTTCTAATAGATGGGACACAAGCATCTCAATGGGTTAAAAGGAATCCTCGTCGAGCCTATGGACACCTGCTAGTAGCAGTGGCCATGACTATGTTATTAAAGTTAATTCAATACTATGATATACTTCATTACCATGTGTTCTTAGGACTAATCGCTGACAAAACCTATTGTTTCATATATAAGGTTTACTAGAATATATGGTTTATGGGTTAAATTTTAATCAGTTCTTAGATGATGATGGCTATGGTTTAATGGTTTATGTTTTACATGTCAGGGGTGAAGCTTTTAGGATATTTCATATTTGGCATTTTATATCATCTAATTTATGATTCCTTTATTTTATAAGTTTCGTATATTTAACCAAAGATAGCTATGTTTCCCAACCAATCTTCGTTTTTCATACACTTAACAACACCCCTACTATTTTTAGCTGGAATACAGAGGCCCTCATCTAAGTTTTCAAAATTTCCCTTTTTTTCCCACATCTTTGATATCGATTAGAATGACCTATTCAAATGTCACTTCCTCATATTTGTAGTTATCCACTTATTCTTTTCAATTATCATTTATTTTTCTTCATAAGTGAATATTAGGTGGATTAATCATTGGATATATCTCAAAAAAAAAATTGGCAGCAACTCCCTTACAATTTCTTCCACTGATTCTCTAACTACCATAGCATTGAAGCCACCCTCTGACTCTATGGCCACTATGGTCTGAGAAACTTCTATTGGTTCTATAGATATAGTCTTAGAACCTTGTTCCTGAGATGAAATAGCTCAAAAGTTTCATGTTAATGTTTCTTTCCCCACAATTCCCAAGAAAAATATTAATGTTTCAATAATAATCCCAAAAGAATCTCAAGATGATCATTTAATTGCTACTTCTGTGGTACCCTTTTTTGATTTAGTAGCTACTGAGTTTTTTAACTTATCCATTGATCCTTTTGTGATTAATCCTCCAACTACTCAAACTCAAGAGCTCAACATTCAGTGTCCTGAAAATAAAATTTCTAACTATCCTATTGATATTCTACCATTTTTTCCTACAGTTATTGAAAAAGGAACTTAAATCTTATCAGTTATGAGAAGAAGGAATAGGTACACATTTGTTGCAAAAAAATATTGATTTAAATAGGTATAATGTTGCATTGAAACGAAAAGTTTAGAAATTAAAATATTGGCTATAAACTAGTAAACAATCTCATGGTGGTCACAAGGGGAAGGAATTAACACAATCCAAGATCCATAAGAGGAGGGAAAATTATGAACATTACACTATTGAGACATAGATTGAGGGACTAGTTTTGGTTGAAATAGGAGTACACACTAAGGTTGTAACCCCTTACTCTCCACTAGTTTGGAGGCTGAAATACATACCTTGAGGAAAAACCTGGCCATATATCATGGATAATTGATCCCTTGGGAGGAGGACCAAAAATTGTTGAAGAATTTTTTTAAGTAAACTCATATAGAGATAGAGATAGTTCAAGAATTTAGTGATGTTAAAAGGGAGAATTGTAGGCTACAAGAATAGCTTCATAAATTGAAAAAGGAGAAAAATGAGATCTACTCCATATTTACAGATGTTATGTCTTGCAAGCCTCCATCTTGAAATTATGCCTTGTTCTTGAACGAGAAATATTAGATTCTCATCAAGATATACAACATGGATTTTCCTATGATTTTACTAGCATTTTGGTTTCATTATTGTTTTTCACGAGCGAGGTTTCCTCAAGCATGTCAATGGGTTAAAAGGAATCCGCATCGAGGCTATGATTTATTGGAGATATCTAGTTCAATACTTCATGGTGTTTCCTTGAAACCAAATAAGATGGAAGGATCCTTCCAGCACCTACGAATGAAATGAGGAAAATTGTTAATTATGGGTAAGAGGGGAACTAGATAATGCCTTTGTTTCATTTCGAACACACAATAGGTCTTCAAAGAAACCACATGCTCCTTCTACAACGAAGCACATTCATGTTGGAGTACTGATGAGAAGGCTAAAATATTTGAAATACATAATGGAGGATGTAGTCAAAGGATATGAATTAAGATGGAGGAGGTCTTAAAATGAAATTCCAAGTAGGGAACCCTTCGGTTCTCACAACTTCCCACAAGAAATTTCTTGAATTCATGATTACGTCACTTGTGGAATGGAAGTAGCAGTTAATTGGATGGGGTTTACATATCATTTCCCTATGATTTGGTGCCCTTTATTTTTCTATCAATCTGATTATGAACTATCTCAACAAAGTGAGTATTGATTTTTTCAAGAAATCAGGGATAGGTGTGGATTTAGACGCAGAGGAGAAGAGACTTGTAAATTTTACTCTCTTACTACCCTGCATGTCAACTATTTATTTGAATATAGACAATCATTACATGATGACATGCAATCAGGTCAATTGGGGGGTGATGTTGGGTCTCATAATTTCCATACTTCTTTGATTTAATTCCTAATTTCTATGATAGTTCCTTATCCTTTTGTTCTAAATTCATGACATACTATTTTATAAAATTTGGATTCTCATAGATTTAGTTCACTCATTTGAATGTGCCTTAATGAAGGATATTTTATCTGCAATAAGAGTTAATAATTTTTGTGGAAGTCTTATTATGAACAAATTGTGAGGATGGACAAAGGACACTTCAAGGATATTTAGCAAGATCTCAAGAGATGTTTCTCTAAACCAAGGAGTTGGTTGAGAGATAGGATTCTTGATTTCTTCACTCAAAGATATTAAGTATTTCTTAATTGTTGCCGTTATTTCTAATGTGTTGTCATTGATGGCAACTTTCTTGTCAAATATGTCCTTGATGATTATAGAATTGTTGTAAATGACATGACTAATGGTACATGTTTTATGTTACAGGCATTGCAGAAGATGTGGAAGAGAAATGGAGGTTCAATTATAGAGGGATGAAAAATGTGAAGTTTGAACAATTTACATGACCCCTATAAAGAATAGTCACATACATATAAAGTTTCTTTGACCAAAAGTCACGTACATAATCCGAACTATTGAAAATTGGATAGTAGAAGCTCTTACCATTGTAATTTCCCATAGTTATTATGATGACAATGTCTAATTGATCCCATCAATGACTTCCAACAACATTACCAAGGGATTTTCCTATGGCATTGGCAAAAGGAAAAATATATACACGAATCAGGAGATCAAGGAGCTATGTGTACAAGTAATGGATTATTTATATGTGATCTGGTCTAGAACAGGTGTGGACCAAGGAGCAAGGAAAAGGCTCAGATCAAAAATATCTAAAGATGTATTGAATAATTGGCTAATTGATTTAATTTTTGCAAAATGTTTGAATTATGAACAATGCAAGATGTGTTGTCATAGTACGAATATGATGTGAATGTGTTTGCATATATCTGTGATTTTGATAATGAAGTATGTGGAATGTGGTTGTGTTTACATAAATAATATGATTCAGTAATTTAAGAAATGTATGTAGGTTTGATTTAGGAATATCATGTACATACATGTATATGATACATATTAGTCAGGTGTACATTATGATGGTTAGGGTTTGATATATTTATCGATATGACGATATCTGTACGTGGGTTTTTCTTCTTAGCGTGACGTACATATGCATATATTCTTCAATATAATCACATATATATTCTGAGATAATCTGTTGCTTGATCTAGATATTTGGATTTTGAATGATTTGATGAAGTTTGTATTATTTGTTGTTGTTTGTCAATGATATCCTTAACAATGTGGATTAGATTGATTTGGTTGTAGATTCGTATATTGATCAGTAATGATGTTGCAAAATTATGATTGGGTATTCATTAATTCAGTGATCTACGATTGGTTCAATATTTGTATTCAATGATTTAGTGTTTGGTTTAGTGGTACATTGATTTAGTTGGTAAATGTTTTAGTATTCAGTGATTTGAGATCTATACACAAGTTTTATGCATAGGAAGCGCACATGTACATGGATATGCTTCATAATAGTTGTATATATATACTTATGTAAAGTTGTTTAGGGTTTGTAATGACTACAAATCAGTTCTGCATTGATGACAATGTGATTAGTTGATTTGTATCAATGATTATTTGATTGGTATATTGGTATTGAGCATATTGTTGAGTGTGGGTGCAGTGTGGAAACTTGATGAAAGTTGCCCTACATGTTATAATGGTTTGATTCAATTGGATCTAATGTGAAACATTTTCCAACATGTTCCACAAGGTACTGAGGGTTGTAGCCTTCAATGAGGTGGTAGGATATCCTTTCCTGTAGGAGACACTAAATGATATTAGGGGGTTGTAGCTCCCTTCCAGTGGGTGTTGGAGAATAAGTGGAGGTTGTAGCCTCTTGCAGGTAGGAGCCTGTGTTGGTAAGAGTTTGCGCCAATACAAAATTTGTAATAATATTTTCTTTATAATAAAAGAATAAGAAATAAATAAAAACAAAGGTTGTTTTATCCCACAAATGGTTTTGACCTAAAATCTCGGTGTCCATATGTGATTGATGTGTTCCTCATCTATTATGGTTTATTTTCTCTTTACTACTCATGATTACTGCTTAATAAATGGATAATCAAATAATGTTGCATTAATTAAAGATAAACATACGAAGGAACTTATGAAAAAATAGTTATCTGAATATATGTAGTTTGCATTCATTGAATTCCCATACATGTGAATTGTATGAATAATAGTAGAATACAGAATTATGAATCTGAAATTTAAGGTTAAAGTGAAGTAAAATATTTATTCACCCCCACATCTCAGTATTTTTCCTGACAATTGGTATCATAACAGGTCCCTAATAAGAAGCTTGATCTCTTAAAGAGAGATCTAAAGTGAGAAGCAAGATTGAAGGAGCATTTTCTTTAAATCCACCTTTGTTTAATGGTTCTAACTTTATGTTTTGGAAGGTTATAATGAGAGCATATTTATAGTCACTAAGAGCTGATGGAATATCACTAAATGGGTTTTCCAAGGAATGGAGCTTGTTTGTCCAAGTGATCGATGGGTGAGATACACTTCCAGGTTATGGTCACCTATGGAGTAACTTCACTCAAGACGAGCTTAGGCTTATCTTGGTCAATGGCACTAGTAGTAGCAAAAATAATTTGAAGGTAGAGAAGGATCAAGAGTACGTATCCTTAGCAAGAAAAGGGAAGGAGAAAAAGGGTTATAGTAAGGGACAAGGATCGAAAGAAGACAAGATTGAGAAATACCTTTCTAACGCCAACTATTTTGGTTGTAGACAACATGGACAATATGTCAACCAATGTCCTTACTAAAATAAGGAAAAGAAGAGGAATCATATAGCATCTTCAACGAATGTTGAGAATTTGTCTTCTAGATGAGAAGATGAATTTTCTCTCAAAGCTTGCCTCTTTAGTTCCAAATCCATAAGATTCTAGTATATCAATAATGCAGAGTAAGCACACATAAGGAGGGTTAAAGAATTTTTCTCCAATTACAAGGAAGAGGAGATATACTTCTAGATATAGATGGGAAACCTGAATAAGTGTACTCCAGTTAGGATAGGTACCATCAACATTCAGAGCGAATCAGGAAAGAGAAACAATGTTACAAATGTGTTGCATGTGTCAGGTTTAGGCATGAACTTGATTTCAGTTTTTTCACTATAAAATGAGAGGTATGATGTCTACTTCAAGGGGCAGAAGGTGTACATGAAACACCATAGTCGGAAGAAGGTCAAATAGATTGGTGTTTGAAGCAACTAGTTGTATATGTTGTAGCTTGATTCTCCAAAGGCACTAATTAGCAATAGGAGTAGTACTGACATATAATTAGGAAATATTTGGCATATTAGGATGAGGAAATTACATCAGGTAGCATTGAAGTTTCTCAGAGACTGTGACAGGAGATCCAAAATTGAGCATGAAACATGATGACATTTGCAGTGGGTACTTAGTTGGAAAAATTGTAAAGGAAGTATTCCCAATGAGTTACACTAGAGAAAATTGTTTGCTTCAGTTGATACACTTAGATATTTATGGCTCATTGTCTTCCAAATCTATTAGGGGTTATGAATATTTAATAACCTTCATTGATGACTACTCTAGGGAAACCTGGATCTATTTCTTAAAGACAAAGGACGAGGTCTTCAGTTGCTTCAAAGAGTTCAAGGATCTTGTAGAGAATAGGGTAGGTAAAAATATCAAGATGTTGTTGTCACTATAGAACAACCCCTCTAAATATTTTCTTACACTTGAATTTTGGGGCCTCATTTTTTATACTATGAAATGTCGTTCATTGATAGTTGTTAGTCGCTTCATGATCAGTTATCATTTGCTAAGTTTATAAGTCTTCTTCTAAGATTCTAACTATCAAAACCACTTTACTACACATGATTGGTCCTTGATGTATCTATGACATTCCATTTCTAGCAAGTTTAGTAACCAATGTTTATCATTGAGAATAATAATTGCACAATTCTTGAAAGAAAGGCTTGCACAGTCTGTAGGAATAGTGCCTATGCAATGTTTAGTTACATTTTTGTGTAGTCCCTGTGTAATCCATAGAGATATTACATTGTGAAATCAATGGTGAAATTGAGTGCACAATGCCACTTTACAATCTCATCTCACTCTTGGTTGCATTGTATCTTCATTTTAGTGAGTTTTCTCAACTATTTCTTTTACACACCTTTACTTTCACAACTGTCACTTTCACTTTCTCGTGTGTCAAACTATAAATTTTTCTTTTTCTACACTCTTGCATGTGTCTCTTTCACTTTCATTAGCTTTTATAAGTACCATTTTCACTTTTTCTCACTGTCGCAACTTCCGCATTAACTATTTGTACCTCTACATGCTTTGCATTTTAGTACACCATTAGAGGCCACTATAGTGCATTCTTTTGCATTATATGATTATATATATCATAAGAATATGTGATATCTAATTTCCCACAACTGAGCGTACTTTCTGGTTATAGTCAACACTCCTATCATAACTTGTATTCTAATTGTCACAAAGTGATGTTTCAGCTATCACACTTAGAAATAAGTGGCACTTTGTTTTTGTTTCAAGGTATGCATGTGGATTTTTATTCTATGTATCCTTTTTGCATGTTTCAATTTTATCTGAGTGTGATATCATCATTTCAAGACATTTTTTCATGTATTGTTCTCTCTTGTCTTATTGATCCCACACCTAGCTATTTTTGATATTTCAATATCTTTGAAAATTTCTTAATATCTGGCCAATATTTCTCCCTCCTAGACCTATGCAATGTGTATCCCTAAGCTACAATGAATCACTCTCTACCTCTTGAAATTGTCCATTCCTATAGGACACTCTCCCTCCACCAGCACACTGAGCAACCTTGAAGCCTAGGCCATCAATCTAGCTTCCTAACATTGACAATTTTGAAATCCATGTTCTCTCTTTCCTTGGATTTCTTATTTGTAGTGGGAATTGAGGCCTCTTTGGGTCACTAACTTTCCCATCTATGAATTTTCATAATCCTTCCCCTAAGTTATTGTACATTGCATAGTTTCAGTGAGAAACCTTGCCTCATTATCTCTTTGA
This sequence comes from Pinus taeda, assembly GCA_000404065.3. Taxonomy (NCBI): domain Eukaryota; kingdom Viridiplantae; phylum Streptophyta; class Pinopsida; order Pinales; family Pinaceae; genus Pinus; species Pinus taeda. Next base: position 5,159 of record APFE030897144.1, on the reverse strand, counting down.
AATGCTCAACTGCACAACTCTCTTCATCACGTGGGCCTCCTGTTACACATTGTGTAGTTCTAGTGACAAAGGGGTCATTTCTATCTCACTGAAGTCCTCAACTTTTCAGCTCACTGAGCCTATCCCTCTATCATTGTGTATTATGCAGTTATAATAACTAGTCATGCTCCTCCTATTGACTAAAACCCCTCACTGAGAAATCCCTTGTACTTAATTTCTCCCTAGTTCACATTGCACAATTCTAGTGGACAATGATGCCTTCCCTCAATCCATGTAATGCCAAATTGTGCAATCCCTATCTCTTCCTTCTTGGGCACTCCTCACTGAAGATAATTAGTCAAAAAGCTCTATACATCACCTCTTGGACCCCCTCACTCTGGAAGAAGACTTTTCAAGCCCTTCTGTACTATTCGGTGTGCAATTCCAGTTAGTAGTGAGGCATTCATGAGTTCCTATAGCCATAAACAAAAGAATTCCTAGCCTCTTGGTCTCAAAACCACTACCCCATGCCTCATATGAAACAACATACTCCATGAGTAAGAAGAGGTAGAATAGGTGGTTTTGGGTTGATGTTTGCTTGTCATGAATGGTCTCAATCTGTAGGTATTATCATTACAACATGATAGGGTAATTACATTCCTTGGAAAACCCATTTAGTGATTTTCACACTAGCTCTTCATCACTTGGATTATCACCAGCTGCAGCCAATTCACCTCTAGCAAAGTCAGACTCAGGTGATATAAGATACAACATCCTCATCCTTTTTATATTGATGGTCCTTATCTTGTCTCAAAGAATCCAATTCTTATTTTCTATAGGATTTTGGAATAGATTTATAATTTTTTCCCACATCTTCATCGATGTGTTCAACTCTGCAACATGAAAAACAATAGTATCCTTGACTCCATCAAGGATAATCCTATTTAATTTGGAATTATATTTATTGTAAGTGGCCAGTTGTTGTGATATATAGGTATGGTAATAAAATTCTATGCATAATCCTTTAGTCCATACTCATTCAATAGGAATGACATTTTGGCTTTCCACATGCTAGAGTTGTAGGCTCCATCCAATTTTTCCTTATCCCTTAAACCTGCTATGGTTGTCTTCGTGAAATATGAAAAAATAAAATAAATATGGAGAATAATAATCTGGGCTATAAACCCTTGATTTCTCTTCCTGTGACCTACATTGGTTTACTCTTTCAAACCATTTGTGCTTAGATATGCTTTGATACCATGTGAAATTTCCTTAACTACAAAAAATGGAATAAAATCTCCTATCTACTATAGCTTATTTGCCTTTAGAAATTTAATTACACAAAATAATTATTAATTCACTATTGTAATATTCACAAATAAATACATGAACTGAGAAATAATGCACACACATAAAATAATTGACACATGTATTTTTGGACAAATTGACCTTGGAAAAAACCCAATTTGGGGGAAATCAGTTCTAAAGATGAGGGCTTTATCAATTCTTCTATAAAAATATTAATAATTACAATCTTCTAGCCTCTCACTAGAAAATCTCAGAAAAATAATATTCTCTTCACCAAATTAATATTGAAGCACAAAAGTATCCCTCTGTAGGTGTATTTGGCCTCCATTTTCAACCTGCACTGGATCTACAACTTGAACTAACCACCCCAGAAATTCACACTTCCTCTCAAAAATTCTTCTGCAAGAAAAAATACCTCTAGCACCTTGGCTAACCAATCTACATTGCCTCCAAGTGATAGATTTGGCACTTGAAAACTAAAATGAGCTCCCTTCTTTCACTCATACTAGCTAACTGGCTACTCGGACTACTGAATTCAACCTCATTTTTTGTTGATCAAATCAATCTCTTTCCTCCCACTGGAAACTGGAAATCACTGAGAAAATTCCTTTGGAAATTTTCTCCTCAGTCTTCTTTTTTGAAGCCCTTCTATCAGTGTCTGCCTCACTCAAATTGTGCCCTTTCTAATCACTACGACTAGGTAATTCGATCTCCTTGATGTGTCTTCAACTAACCCATTGATTTTCTCTTATAATTTTCTTTTTGATCAACCAATGGCCATGATCTAATCTCAATCAATGGCTAATAACATCTTGACCCCATCAAGTGGATTTTTCAGAAGTATCTAAAGAAAAATCAATTTACCTTAATTAATATGATTTAATTAACCAGTTTTCCTAAGTTAAACTTAGGAAAATAATTAATGATTATCTAATTAATCTAATTTAGGCATTTTCTTAGATCCGAATCGGATCCATAAACGACTAACAAATAACCTTGACTGTATCAGGATGAAACAAATATTTAAAGAATCCAAAACAGCATAAAAAACATCCTGAACCAGTGGCCATGGCAGCCGATGTGCCATGGCAGCCGATGTCGAACAACGAGGACCTCGGTCAAAGCATGCTGACTGAGGCCCATGGAGACCGCGCAGGTAGCCAAAGTATCCCCTAGGAGCCCCGGATCAAGAAAAGGAGGTGATTTTCAATGTGTGATTAGCGCCTAGCACTAATCACGCAATGTTGGGCAAAAAGTGCAGAAATGGAGGAGCCTTAAGCCCTCAGTCCTGTTGGGAGCCAAAGAACCGCAGGTGGAGAAACGAAAAGAGCTAAAGTGCAAAGGCAGGACCCACACCCTAGAAACAGGTGGTTTTGATCGGGGTGCCCTTCAATTGTAAGAGGTTTTGGACAGGAGTAGAGCGATCCCATACACTGATCGATGCATGGTGGTAGAGGAGAGAGAAAACCATCGTTGATCGTGTGCAATCTGTCAAGCAAGTCAATCGCGCTGAATGAGCGTATGACGTCAGATCTTGAGGAGCCTAGATCAGACGGCTAAGATTGCGACCGATAGAAAGAAGCAGAATCGACAGGGAATTAAGCCGCGATTTAAAGGGATTTGGAATCCATTTGACCACCACGGTGGAGAAAGAACGTATCCATGACATAACCGAAGAAATGAATCGATGGGTAGGCTGGCACTGTTCTGATGGGGACATGTGGCCACTTCCCGAGTGTTCATGCTGACACCGAACAAGGAACTCCAAGCACAACTGCAGAAGGAGAATCGACGCAGGCGAGAGAGGAACCGAACATGCATAGGGATCGAATGGTTAAGCCATGAATAGAGACAGTCGAACGAAGAGGAGGATTTGAGAGGAGTCCAAGTGACAAAGAGAGGGATAGTGAATAGTGAACCCTGAGAGGAGGACTGAACACAGAGAATAGTAAAGCTAAGTAGAGGAGACAGAGGGTTGAGCTGATCACAGTCAGTGTTGAGCACTAGAGAGCTTGAAGGTTCAAGCCTTTCCATAGAGGAATTTGTCTGGACTGAGCATCACATTGGCTCTTTCCACTGTAGACCTAGGGTCACAGGGCTGGTAGGAAGAAAAAGAGTCAGTGAACTCTAAGTGGCTTGGGGAATCCAAGAAAAACACTACTTAGCAAAATCTTCTTTAGGATAACTCACATTGAGTCCCTATATTGTAATTTCTCTATTGTAAGACACAATAAAACAAGGCCACCACTGAAGCTAGACCAAAGACGTAGCCCTAGAGAATAGGGTGAACTCCTTATTAAAAACTATTTGTGTCTTTATGTTGCTTACTGTATTTCTCTGCTGTATTTCCATTTAAATGTCTGTGTATTGGCAATCTGATCGATCCGTTACTTGAATAACACAAAACACACACCAGAACATGAGTTTGTAATACCTTTTGTTTAATAAATTTTCAACTAAGGTCACTTATGGGGTGATTATCAGATCAAGTGGTATCAGAGCACTAGGTTGTAAGGTTAGACAAGCTTGTGTTGGTTTAGCTGTGAATGCTCACTAGATCAAAGCTCAAATTAGGAGAAGGAGAGTTGGTGGAAACTAATCCTGAAATTGGGAGAGTCGATTCTCGGAAGACAATGTCAGAAGAAGGTTCTATAGGGCCAGACCCTCAATTTATAGAAAGTTTCCTAGTTATAAAGTCTATGGTAGAAGAAATGTATGTGGACTTTAGAAAGCATAAGGATGAAGATTCATCAAGCTTTAAACAAGATAAAGAAGAAGATGAATCACATTCCCATGACTACTCAAGAGGGAAAGGGAAAGAAGAAATCTTGCCTACACCTCCTAATAGCCCTGTGCATAATAAGAAAGCATCCTTGATTAAACTAGATGTTAAATTTGATTTGCCTATATACGATGGAGAGCTAAATGCTAAAAATTTGGACAATTGGATTAGACAAATTGATGTGTATTACATAGTACAGAACATAGACTCGAACAAGAGTAAGATTCAGTTGGAAAGCCTACGCCTAGGAGGCAGTGCCTTGGTTTGGTGGGAAGGTAGAACCCAAGCTGATATGAAGAAGCATGGTAAGACCATCTTTGTCTGGAGTGAAGTTGTTGCTGCCATCAAAAAGCAGTTCTATCCATTGGCCTACATGCAACAAGCCATGATGAGTTGGCAAACTCTTCGGTAGTTGAAAGGGAAAAGTGTGCAAGGGTATACTAAAGAATTTAGAAATAGAGCATTAATGTTGGGTATCTTGTTAGACTCACCAGAAACTCTTTTAAAGTACATTGGTGGTCTACGCAGCTACATGAGGCATACCATCCTCCTGTTTAATCCCACTAGTATAGATGAAGTATCTGTACAAGCTACTCATCTAGAAGCTAGAGGAAAGAATGGAAATCTAGAAGTTGGGGGACCATCCCAACCCACTGTAAGTAAGATCAAGGATAAAAGAAAGCAGAAGTGGAAAGCAAGGAAGGCTAACACTGCACAGAAATGCAAAGCTTCATGCACTCATTGTAAAAAGGAGGGGCATGATGATGAGCATTGTTGGATTCTGCATCGAGAGCTGAGACCTAATTAGTCTGAGGGAAAGAAGAAGAAGACTGATACAACTATTTAGAGAGATTTGGGGTCAGACTCGGGAGATGAAACAATCATTGCAGCCACAGGTATAAAAGGTAAGAACTCTGAAGCATCTACTAGTAATTCTACTCAATCTGTTATTGACGAAGAACATGAGAGAAAAAGACATGAGCTTTTCCATATTCGAGTTGTTTCCAAAAATCAAAAGATTGATACCTTGTTTGATAGTGGCTCACAAGTAAATCTAATTTCTGAAGCAATTGTAAAGAAATTGAGATTA
>APFE030897122.1:1670-20326 GCA_000404065.3 Pinus taeda | reverse complement strand
CAGGCAAGGTAAAGAGAACCTGCGTACCCAGAGATAAACATGATTTTTAATGACTTTCTCTCTTTTTTGAAGTTTGACATGGAGAGGAGAGGTATAAGGCTTGACAAGGAGGATAATATGACTATTGATGGAGCCATATTAACTGCAGATAGTCATGGTGACAAATTTCAGTGTAACAAGACATTTTTGGGAACTTCAACCCCAACCATAAAAGTCCATAAATTGAGGGCTCCTAAGTCCCTAAAAGTGTTTATTCACTGTCTAAAGGAACAAGATCAACTGATTACATCATCTCCCAGAAGTTCTCCACTAAAAACTGCTCATAAATGGTCAAAATTGAACCATACTGAAAACCCAATGCAGAGGGTGCGATGCATATCACCTTCCCAGTGTACAAGGTACAATGCATACTGAATTGCTCCTCTATAGGATAGGATGGTTGGGAATGGACAAATGGTAGGGACAAAATGCGAGGTGGAAGATCATGGAATCTTCTAGAAGCTTCCCCTCTGACACTTGCCTCTCTGTTTTCTACCAGGGATGAGTAAGAGATCATCATTCTCCAAGTGGAAGCAAGAACTATCAGAGAGAGGACACTAATCAAGACCCCAGAAGATGACTCACCTCCCTATAATCATCTATATATGGATCCCTCATCACAGAGATCCAGAGGCTGGAATTTTGTATCTTATAGAGAAGTGTTGTTGGTTTTCTGGTGTACATTCATTGTGTTGGGTGATCTAAGTTTACTTGAGGTGAATAAGGGCCTTCTTGCTAGAGGATGATGCTGGGTCAGAACATATGGTTGTAATCCTCTTGCTACTTTTCATCTTAATAAAGCTATTCAAGTTTTCATCCATATTCTTGTATGTTTCATTATATATGCATTTGTATGGTTAGCACACATCTGGTCCTGTGTTATTTATGAATATAGATCTTTGTTCTTCAATAGTAGTATGTTGCTGTGATTCCAAAAGTGCTCCTTGAAGCTGGGCAGACAAAGCAGAAGCAGCAAGGCTCTATCAGGAAGGAGAGGAAATCGAGTGCAAGACTAAGGTGGGTCTCCTTTGTTCCACTCCTATCTATTTTCATAAAGGAAAGCGAAAGTAGACTTTACTTGTTTGCTTCTAAGATAGCCACCAATCTTAGTGGGAATAGCAGCATCCGAGTGGACACTATTCCCAGTAACAAAATGGCGACTCCGCTGGGGAGCGACTAGATTGTTTGTTAGCCTATTTTTGTTTCTTTTATAAACTTACAGACGGAGCTTGAAGCCAAGCCAGCTAGCCTTCGAACTGAATTTGTTATACAAATGCAAAGTAGATCAATGCTGCTTCAGTCTATCTCTGGGTTTTGTTTATGAATTAAACAATCGATCTGCAAATAGTCTAATTGCACTAAGTGGTGGCTCTAGTAACCTCTTTAGATCACCCCTGTGTTTTACATATAGTGAACATTACTTATTTGGCCTAAATCCCTAAACTGAATTGCAAACTGTGAGTGAAAACTTGTTTAAAGTCTCGCACTGGTACCATCGCATCCTGCCTTCAAGGCAGACTGTATGCATTGCACTTCCCGAGTGCAGTAGGTGCGCTGCATACTGAATTCACAGTGTGACAGGTGCGATGGTCAGGGAAGGTTAACTTTACCTTCAGACTGTGGTTTTTTCTCACTGTTTTTAGTCCTATTCAGGAGTTTTGCTGTCTGTAATCAGTGTATCTCTGTGAAAAACCCCTTCTCTTGCATTATTCCTCCTGCTTAGTGCAAAGAATTGTAAGTGTTTTTATGTATTGTGCACCATTTTCAGTTCTCTTTTGCAAAAAAGTAGCATAGTCGAACTGTCGTTTCTGGATTTGAAAGTGTCGTAGCTGTCGTTTTCAGTTTTAGAAGACAATCCCATTTTTCTTGATAGTCGATTATACAATTACTATTGTATATGATTTGGATTAGTAGTTTTAAAGTGTCGAAAAGCAATTTTCATTTCAAAATGGCAAGGTGTCTCTCTTATCTTCACTCCATTTTGAAAAGAAATTTGTTGAGTATTGTCGCTTTAAAAGTAATTCAGATTTGCACATAGCTTTCTTATCATCATTCATACATTAAGAAGGTTGAAGACAAATACATGCATGTGCATTTGCATTTTTACTGTTTGGTTTGATTTAGGATAGTGCATTTAGCGTGTGCTCTATGCTCTTTGCAGAAATATTCTCAACTTTCTTTCCTTAGTAGCTAGGATTTTCATTGCCAAAAGAAGATTAAAAGTTTTCTATCATCATAGACTACATTTTAGGAATTGTATACACATCACGCGGTGAACCTGAAAGGGAAATTTTTAAGCAAGATCAACTTAAAATAAATTTAATGAATCTAACAACGCTTTGGAACCTAACGCACAACATCTAGAGGTCTAGGCTAGAGATGTATTACGGCATCGTAAAACCTGGTAACTGTAGTTTTCATTGTTGGTTGGGTGATTCCTCCACTCTGAGACAACAAGTGCCAGTACAGACTTGTGCTCCCATGTACCGTCGAGTATATTTTGGGAGACCACAATAGGCTGCATCCTTTATCCTTATGAAGCCGAGTATGCCGCCCTATCGATTGCAATGCACTGAATACAACATTCGGGAAGATTGACTGTCGTACCGTAAAAACTATTCTGCAGTTTTGTGATTGGTTTGGTAATCCTCTCTGCCTAGATCTCCAGAGAAGTCCATTTTTCTCCTTTTCAGACTCCTTAAAGGAAAAGGTCCTCTGAGCACTTGTCACTTCAGGCTTAATAAAAATTGAAGGCGGCTAGAGTCATCTTTTGTTTTTTCTCGACTCTTTAAAATTGAAAAAACAAGTTGTGTCAAATTTCTAAAAATTTATTTTAAATCAAAATAACATCACAAACTCCCCTGTTGGTCTTTAGGTTGAGAAAATGGAGTCTACCAACCAAGGATTTCCCCTTGGAGGAAATCCTAGTCCCTTCTCCTCTTGGGGAGATGTTGGTGCATCTCATATGGCCACTTTGTCACTTCCAGGGTTGACAATTGGTTTGCTTATCTGGCTCTTCTCTACCTCTGTCGTTCAGAATCCCGTAATTCCTGAACAGTCAAGTCAACAACTAGATGACACTAGAGTTGCCTCCCAACCTTCTACTTCATCTGATTCTCCCTCTCCTCCTTCCTCTTCGCTTCATAAAGCTGATAAAGCTAAAAATCAAGTAACTGAGAAGAAGAAGAAGCATAAAGAGAAAAAGGAAAAGAAGAAAAAGGAACAAAAATCGAAAGGGGGCAACCAAGCATCATCTAGCGAAAATCCTCACACTGCACCGTCGAAACCTAAATCTCCTTGTGTCTGCAATGGAGACCACGTTCGCCGAGATTGTCCCTACATCCCTCGGATCTTAAGGGACTAGTCTCCTCGTTTGCACAATCCGGTGTCATCAACCTCTGATGATCATGTTGAATGCACACCATCAACCAATGAACGTGAAGCACATGGACAGAAGAGGAATCCCAGATTTCCTTGTAAGTTGTGTGAACGCAATCATGTCGTCCACCGTTGTCCCTTCCTGGATGAGGCTAAAAGAGTTTTGGATGACCGTCCTGCTTCACCGCTACGGCTCCCTCGTGGATATAAAAACTCTTGCCATGTTCCCCGCTGGCTGAAAATTCGGCTGGCTCGTCATTGTGGTTGGCCGAAGCGTCTATCATTGAAAATGAACCCTCTGAATCCATACCAGACAAAAGTCAAAAGGTCGAGACGAAAATTGACCCGGTCTTGCCTTCAGAGTGCTCATCTTTGAATGATACCATCACTAAAGAGAAAGAGAACAACATTGTTCAAATTAAGGAATTTAGACTTCTATGATCCATAACATTGTTTAGAGGATTTTCAGCGAAATCACATAAATAATCATTTGTCGACCTCTTTCGCACCAACCAGTGTGGTTCATCGTCAGGACAAGTTGAAGAACCGATCCAACTTAGCTAGTTAAATAGTTAGGGCAGAGACTCCAATGGCTAGATTGATAACGACTAACTTTGACATTATGACCCTAGTCAAATAATTAATATTCTTTAATTATTATTATTCCAGCAAATTATTTACCCAATTTAACTAATTTCATGGAATAATAATAATTAAAGAATATTAATTATTTGACTAGGGTCATAAGGTCAAAGTTAGCCGTTATCAATATAGCCGTTGGAGTCTCTGCCCTAACTATTTAACTAGCTAAGCTGGATCGGTTCTTCAACTTATCCTGACGATGAACCACACTGGTTGGTTCGAAACGCGTCGGCAAATGATTATTTATGTGATTTCGCTGAAAATTCTCTAAACTGTTCAAATTATTTTCATCAACACAGACTCCGATGAACTTGGGAGTAGTCCACCCATTCCTTTATCGCAGGAAGGAGGTTCATCAGAGTCATATCCGGCCATCTATTCGGTCCCACCACCAAGCAACCTAGTCGTTTCCTTCGACTAGAATCTACTAGGCAGACCTCGTTTACCAGCTATTGTACCATTTAGAATCATTGTACAAGCTTACAGAATGGTTATCGCTGGTACCATCATCGACGAAGGGGCTTCTATGAGTATCCTTTCCTCAACTGCTTGGAAAGCGCTTGGTTTGCCATCACTTTTGCATGAAATGAGAAATCTAACAGGCTTCGACAAAGGAACTAGTCGACCTTTAGGGATCCTTCCAAATGTGCCCATTAATTTGAGAAGATAAACCATTCACATGAATGTGATGGTAGTTCAAGGACCCTTGGATTATAATCTACTCCTTGGACACGACTATATTTATTGCATGGGAGCCATCGCCTCCTCACTCTTTAGAGTAATGTGTTTCCGCACAAAGGCAGAATGGTCAAGCTCGTAGAACAAATGTCATTCCCTAGTTCACACATCGCAAGTAGTCAAATGCCATCCCTAAATGGTCTTTTCATGCAAGGAATGTCTCATCAATCCCCAGTCCGTCCACCTTATGAGTGTGAGTGATTTAGGAGGATATGACTGAAACCTAGGGGGCATGCACCCTGGTCTGTTTCGGCAGGAAAACCTTGGGAGTATACTAGGTTTCCGTTGTGGATATATGACTAGTCTGAAACACCTGTCCTCACAGGAAAATGGGATTAGGCTGGAATAAGATACCTTCGTTAAAGTTATGTGAGTGGAATGCGTCTGCGCCACTCACCTTTGTCTATTTCAGTAGACATCGCCAAGGAAGCATTTTATCTGCTACGCGGATAGAAATTTCATGTTTACCTGGGAATTTTTTGCTATACCTGGGGGCATGCAAACTTTTCTGCATGCAAGCAAAGAGCGACTATTTATTTCTTAAATTTGTAGAACCTCTACCCCTTTAAACTCGTAAGGCTAGTCGTTTCCTAGCTTGCATAAAGTAAGGATTCGGGGAAAAGATTTAAAGATGTAAGCCCCTTCAAAATAACATCTTAAATGAGACATCCTTATCATATGATTGGCGAGCAGTGTTACCGCAGGGTTCAAGCTCGTTAAAAAATAAAATAAGTCATGAGCAAATGTTTCCCCAGCGTTTAAGCTCATTAAAAAATGAACCGGGAAATAACCATTGTGAATGCCTTTTCGCCAACTTTTGAGCCTTGGTCGTGTTCTCATCATCACCTCCACTCCATTTTTAGCTGATCATTCACCCCCATATGATTGTTTACCCCTTCGAGGAACATCTGCGAAGAGTGATTCTATTAGCCATCCTTGTGACACTGCCATGATTGGAGAGTTCCAAACCTTACCTGGAATCAGCTGCTACCCGAAGCCATCACTCGTTCCTCAAAAATGAGTCTCCTTTAAGATATTTTCAACTGACTTGTAAAATATGAAAATATTGTTGTTGGGCTAATTTATTGACTAAATTAACACAAGCATTATATTATCAATCCGGGTTTGTAAAACTTGGAGGCAAATCCACTGTATATGGACATCAGATATAATCAAGTTTAGAAGAATATTTGAAAACTAAAGAAATTTCAAATATAGCCTACATTAATAATTTTAATTCACCTTACAATGAAGGAAAGCTGAAATGGCTCTTAACTTAAGAGGTCCAATTCTTCCTCAATTATTACTTGATGAATAGAAATTAGAAACTACGAGCTCTCAATAGCTTAAGATGGAAAAATCATCAATGAAGGGAGGCTCTTAACTTAATATACCTTTGGTATTTCCCATCATGATTCATTCACCATAATGCTATCAATTGAAGATTGAAAATTCATAAGAAAAACTGCTTGCATGTAATCAAGAAAAACCTAGTTTCAATCCACCAATCTAACAGAATGAGTGTTCAACTTGAACACCTTGTTATTCCATCTTACTAAAGTGGTGAAGAAACTAAGATTCAATAAAATAAATCATCACACATCAACCATAAACCAATCTGGAGCAAAGCACATAAACAAGTTCTAAAATAACCAACTTATGGAAAATTAAACTAGTCTAACAAAGAAGTGTACTTAGCTTGGAGTGGGGGGCCTCCACCCTTGCCTTGCTTGGAGAAATCTCAGATACAGAAACTTCAATAAATCAACCAAGCATGAACAACAAATTGGAATGAAACAAGTTCTTCAATTTAGCTCCCAACTCAAATTGTACAAAAGTTACATATAAATTCCATTACAAAAGCCATCAAAGTCTTGGCTTTAAATAGAGGTTTAATGAAACAAACTAATCTATATTATCTCTAATACTCATATCTACTCATATCCACCTATCTAAGTCGAACTCATCCAATTCATTCCAAGAAATATGGTCAATCCCATAAAATCTCAAAATTGTCCTATTTCCTAGGGATTTTCTGGTGACTAGTCATGTTTGACCAGCCTTGACCGGGCCTAATAAAGCTTGTTCTGGCCGAACCAAGTGGAGTTAGCTTAGTCCTAGTTTCCAAGCTATCCATCCATGCATCAAACTCGAGCCCAAGTGTCCTACAAATATGTCATCCACATAGCTATTACGGGAATTTCTTATTCAGTCCAAAATTGCACTTGAAACTCAATTTTCATAAAAACTTCTAGAAATTGCAAAATTAAAATTAAACACCTGAATATGCATAAAATACATCAAAATGAGATGGATGTGATGGAAATGGATGGAAAATATAAGGATTAAGTAGGTTTCCCTAAGCAAAAATAGGCCAAAATTGAGGGCCAACAATAATCTAATTGGACTTGACTATTTAGAACTAAGTCAATTGATTCTCTCCATATAGAACTCATACTTATTCCCTCAATCAATGGAGGAAATTAAGGATAATTCCTCAATCATTGGTACAACTCATGTGCATGCTCACAAAGACTTCAAATTCGAATTTCCTTAACTAATTAACTCAACTGAATTAATTAATTAATATTTCCAACTACTATTAAGACCAAAATTAATTTTTCTTCCTATAGATAGACTAGGGACTGTTATAAATAGGAAGGGACCCAGAAATGCTATTTTTAGAACTTTCTATTTTTTAGCAATTTCACCTCTCACCCAATGTGGCCAATGACCTCACTGGCCAAACTACTATTTTTAGACATGCTATTTTAAGCACATTCTAAATTTAAAATTTCTTGTTGCACATTTTTCAATACAGCGGCCATTGTAAGTTGTGGTAGATGGGGTCATTTGTTATCTTGTATAAGTCGAGAATATCCAATGTTGCCAAAAGGGAAGAGATTTAGGTGCCCCTGACTCAGACCATGGTGATGACGGATGAGCTGAGGAGCTCTCTGCTCCTCCCATCATTTGGTTCCCCATAGTGTACATGGGTTGTGTGGTGCAGCAGTTGCTTTGTGATATGGTGTTGTAGAGTGGATTTCCATGTGGATTTTGATACTAGGGTATGAAACTGCCCCCAGTATAAGCAGTGCCCCCTTGACTCATTTGAGTCTTTGAGTAGGGTGCCCCCATGGATTGGTTGGGAACCCCTTGTGGATTCCCGACTGACATAGAACTAAGCATTTGGCTTTGATTGATAGAGGGAACACTCATGTCAATTAGCAACTGTCCATGCATGCTTGAGAATGGAAGGGAAACTGTGACATTCCCTATCAGCATGTGCATATTGGGAACCCCCCCCAGATATCTGAATCTGGGGGTTGGAACTATACATTGGCAGCCAACCATATTGTTGGTAACTGGGAACCATGCACATAGTGCTACATTAAGTGTTATATGGAGCACTGTATGTGGCACTTGTCGAAGGTATGCATTGTGGAACCATAGGAGTGGAAGCTTGCATCTACTAGGCTCCACTTATAGAGTTTTTTATGTGAGTTGTCGTACCTAGGACAAACAAGATAGTGGTATTCCACATTACTGGTGTTGTGATGACTGTTGATTGGGAAGTGGTAGAGGACGAACAATGTCTCTAAAATTCCACAACCCGTGGGTCGTTGACTAGATAGATGGGAAAGTTCCACCTATTGAAGAAGGAAGTACAGGTACCATGGGAACCACGATAGGGTCCGATGGATTTGTGAGTAGAGTGTTAAAGTGAGGAAGAAATCCTTCTGTGAAGAAATACTTCCGTGAAGAAATCCTATGGCAAACTTGAATCATCAGTCATTCACACAGATCTCGTGTGAGATTTAGGAGACTAATTCCTCGAAGATGAGGAATTTGAGTTAGTGGAACTCACTAGATCTTCCACAAAGAGTGGAGGAAGTCCTAACAGTCATCTGGAGTGACGAAGAGGGCCAGATGTAGCCATGGTGACTGTTACGTTTTATGAAATAAATTTTAACGTGATATTCTTTAAAGTCTCAAAAATGATAGCACTCAGGTACCTAAAAATAAAAATACACTAAATATATCAATAAGCAAATAGAGGGAAAGTACCTTGTCTGATAAGCACCGATCACTGGAGATGAAAACCAATATCTCGATGAATAACAGAGAAGGATGGCGAAATGTACAGTTATAGTTACTTTAGAGCTTTGCCCGAACCTCAGATTGAGGGGCCAAGTACTCTTGTGAAGACGAGCACCCTCCCAAAAACTGAAGAAAAAGTAGATCAGTCTATGTTAGGTACTAGGATAGCTTGTCCTAATCACCTTGTGTAAGTCCCTATAATTTTGGCCACTAGAGATACCTCAGATCATAGACATCACCGGGCGGGACATAGTCGTAGATAGCATGCAGTGTGGCCAGGATACCTAAGTCCCTGACTCAGTTCTGAAATCTTCGAAGGGACCCCCAGTACATAGAATGCCCAAAGGATTTGTAAGAGAAGGCGGGCTACCTTCAATTACAATATGATGTTGTCTCATATTTTGCTCCGTTGTTAGTGGAGTGGTCCCAGTAATATGAGTGCAGAAGGAATTTTTCACTCGTTAACAACACTAGTTTCGGTTTTCAACCTTGGGCAGTTCACTGACATGCTTATCCCAAGATCCTAGCCTAGCTAATGTTGGTTTGCCCAAGAGAGTAACTGATTGATTTTAATGTAAATTTTATGTGTACTTGATTATTTTTCTTCGGTAGGGGTGTTGACGTATAAATATGGTGAGACTCTCGACTGAATAAATCATGCAGAACAATGCTCTGAAAAAAAATTCAATTTTTTATGCAAACAAGTCTTATTCTACATATTCATCTTTTCACATATTCATAGATTCGCCTATGCATCTAAAGCCATTCAACACTTGCATAACCAAAAGATTCTTTTTCCAATATTTCCTAACAACTATTGAAAACCAAAATGCAGTAGCTTACAACTATTTCGACAGAAGGATGAATACAATTTATCAGTCTTTCAAAAAAAATGTATTTTAAGAGAGAAAAACTAAAACTTTTTCCTAAAAATAAATTTTCAGGACACCAAATTTGCTAACATAATATAGTTGCATATCTTACTTCAGCCCATGAGAAAATTTCCCCACCTTTTGGTCCACAAACACTACTAGAAATGATGGAAATGGGAGACTAATGCTCTATTTTAGTGTAAACAGAGAGTTAGTTGGTCCGCTAACGCTCCCTGTACACAGGCACAGTGCTTTATTAAGCACTTTTTAGCCTAGTAACCTATGTTAGTGTAGGAAATTTCTCAAACAGAGGGCCTTTAGGATTAGTTTCTGAGGAGAATGCAAACTAGTAGGATGTAACAAGATTGTTGGTGGATCAGAAAAGGATTTGAAGAAGTAGGGAGCTCTTATAAAGAAGAGAGAATAGAGAAGAGTCTGGGTAAACTGGGAACGAGATATATAGTCCCCAATGAAGTCGCTAATTCTACTATGGGGTAAAATGCACGGTGTATGGAGAATGAAAACTACCCTCAAAGGTCTTCCCGAGACCTTTGAAAGACTGTAAGATTATCTGCAAAAGCTACCAAATTATACACATGTTCATCTATCAAATATAAGTTAACAAAGTATGGAAAGAGAATTACCTCAAGTCTCCTTCTACATTTGTTTGGAGATCGCTATGCAGCCAAGAAGAACTCCTTCAAAGCTGGCTCCAAGACAATTCCTGCACAAGGGAAAGGCAAACACAATCACAACATACAATATTGAAAACTATTGTAAGAATGCACAATGAACATATATTTGTATACAACTTAAACTACTCAACTCGACAAGTATCGAAATGAACAACTCAATGGACAATGTTACCGACACTATGGAGTAGGGAACACAACTAAAGTTCTGTATTTATAATGGAAGAGTGATTACAACCATCTATTGTATCAACCTTCCCTTGCCCCTTCTTCTTCTTCTCTCTCTCTCTCTTTCAAGTCACTTCTTCAAGTGTATGACAATTCACAATAGCTTAGTGGCTATCCTTTCAAATGCTCTTACCCTTTTCAAAATGACTCTCACTTTTTTTATATAGCAATTGAGTTAGGGTTACCAAGCTCCTCCTAGAGTTCACTAGGGTAAAATAAATGAACTTGCTCCACTTTTCAGCTCTTTCCCATTTTCCTTCTTTTCTTAGATTGGAAATTCTCTAAATATCTTGCTTTTAGATGTTTCCTTGCTTTTCTTGAGCAAATCTAGGGATAAATATCTAGATATTTGTGAGAGAATTCGTTGGCTTGTCCCTTTGAACATCTCTTAGTTTCACTAACGCTGCCCTTCACTAGTAACATGAGTTAGTGGGGTCACTAACGCTCCTTTAGGCTTGGTAACAAGCTTTATAAAGTAGGTTTTCAGTGTGCAACCAGCATTAGTGTGGAATCAAGGCCTACATTTGTGGTCTTTGCTTCAATCATCCTGTCTTTTGCCTCTGAGTTGATGAGGAGGTCATTTTTTGGTATAACAATATTGATGATGGTGACATGCTCACGCAATTTTAGCAAATTCCAGTGCACAATTTTCGAGAAATCAGCCTCCATCACCTACCACCATTTTTGAATTTTCTTGATATTCATGCATCTGTTTAAAAATATGTTCCATGGGGTGATGTATATGGATGATGGTAACATTCCCAACCAATTTCAACCAATTCCAGTGCACGGTTTCCAAGAAATCAACCTCCATCACCTTCAACCACTTTTATTTTTTCTCAAGATTCGTGCATCCATTGGCCAAGATTTATTTATGGAGAGGTGCATAATGATGAGGGAAACATACTCAGATTGTTTCAAGTCAATCCATTCTACTGTTTGGGAGATATGGACAAAACAAGTCTGCTACAAGAGGTTGTCTTGAATTACTACAGGATCTATACAGGAAGGTGGAGAAGAAGCTACAAGAGGCAATATGATGGAGAAATGTGTTAAAAGGTCATGCATTCTTTAGGAAAGGTTGATATAGGCCCCCCAACACCACTTTCATCACTTATCAACTCCATCTAACCAAAATGCATCTTCAAATTCCACTCCGCCTTTAATGAAAAATGAGAAAAAAAAGACCTCCAGGTGAAAATGTCTTTTGTGGCACCCAGGGCAGGAAACTAGGATGAAAACCTCCTTTGAAGCACCCTAGTTGTCTTTCAAAAAAAAATAAAACAAAAGAAAATAGAAAAGCACAAAAATAATCGCAGGGATCTAAAACCTTCCCACTCATAACAATTCTGGCTTTTGCAAGTTTGCAAGAAGATAGTAAACACATAGTTCATAGGGTAGCAAGACATACAAAGCCCCATTTTTTTCTTCACCCATTTCATCTCATCCATAACACCCATGTTCCTTCATCCATACTCATCTCTAGCAACAAAAAAATTCCAATTTCAGACAAGTCTATGCTTTCTATAGGATTTCCTGTAATTACTATAGGAGTTTCCTGTAGTACTACAGGAAGTCCTGAAAAATTGTAGGAAAGACCATCCGATGGAAAAATTATGATGCATGCCTATTTTGGGATAGGAAAAAAGGACATTGACTTCACCATATCTCAACCAACACCCATCATCTCCATCTCACTCTATGTCAGCCCTTCCACTCATTCCAATACCTATTTACCATCCCACAAAGAAACAACACAAAAATTCAAAAAAGGGCAACTACATGACTTCCTGTAGTAGTACTACAAGAAACCCTTTGGCAGCCTATTTTGAAGTAATAGCAGGCTCCAAGCCTAACCTTCAGCACCATGATTGAAAAAGGAGAAGCATAACTACAGGCACAATGAAACTCCTCCAGTGCTCAACAACAACATAGGAAGCCAACACCTGCACATCAATAAGGAGACAACCCATCAACAAAATAAGATCAACAAAAAAGAAAAAAGTAGTCAAGAAGATGTACCTGAGTCATGAGCAGCACAACAACATCAACTCAATAGTGGCATGCATGTCTCTCCAAAAAATATCAGGTAGGTATAAGTATGAAATATTCTTGACCTCTTCTCTTGAGCATATTATAGTAATAAATTTATTTTCAATGCATCATAGTAAGGTTTTATAAGCTAAGGATGGGTCAGTAGTCTCAACTGCCTTCAACTAGTTAATTGCAGTTCACTCCTTCACTCATGCAATGTTGAAAAGTCAAATTATAAAGGGTGGTGATTTCAAGGAATGAGGACAGTAGTTAAAAGAAGAAATTTTTGCAAAGGCCAAGTCACCACAACACTCCAAGCCCTCAATCCACTTCATATTCACTATATATCCATCATTCATCCATCCTATTTTATAATATCAAGAACAAACCCTACGCTTTGTCTCACCTTGAAAATTTTTTGAAAAAAACAAACAGAGCATCCTCTCCATTTTCACAAACCTACATCATTTCTCATCACTCCCATATAGTTAGAAGACTCTGAAGGAAGAAGGAATGACTGCTACAGGAAGGTGAAATGTTGCTACAAGAAGGAAGAAAGGAAGAAATTGTGCCAAAATAAAAAACGCAGTGCCTAAGAGAGACCTAATTAGAATATAAAACTCCAAGGCCATTAGGAAATCATCTAGGACACAAAATAAAAGAAGAAGGTGAGCTAATGGTCTCAAGAAACAATGACTTTTCTTTGCACAAATATGTTTTTGGGCTTGTCCTTGCAGAACTTACATCCAAGATTCTTAATGCGCAAGAGAGAGGTCATGAGGGCCATGAGTGAGGCACAGTGAGGTCACTAAGTTGGTAAGAGGATGAGCAACACTTTCAGCATGGAGTATGATGGGCCTCTAAATTAGACATAAATTAAGGCCCACGCCTATGAATTAAACTAAATTAACACCCATAAGACTATCATTTAGCACATTAAACATCTATTTTTGGATTAGATAATGTATTTTTAACTTTAATATATTCATTAGGAAGGTTTATGAATAATATCATATTTTGGATTGTAGATTACTGTGGTGTGGTTTTTGAAAGGAATTCGGATTTTCTATAGTGTTCATATTTACATTCGTCGACGTTTCGAGTCTAGACCAAGACTCATCATCATATTTGTGCATAATATTATTTATTTTTGTGGAATATTATGAGAATATTGGGAAGCTTATGAAGATTTGGAGGAGGAGATAAGTTAGGGACTCACTTCCTACTACGGGAGGATAAATATTAAATATTAAATCAATAAGATATTATGGAATTATGGCATAGATTGTGGAACTCCAATGATTGAGAAAATCTAGGATTGTGTTCCCTGCCATTTAATGCAGATTCCTAGTATTGGGAACCAAATCCACTAATCAAGGGATTTTGGTGGGTAAAGGTTCCTCCTTTCATAGGGAATGATTCCTAATCATTTTGTATAAGTACCAAGTAGAATTTTCCTCTAGGGATAGATTTTGATTAGTCTTCTTGTTTACAGAACTCATATTTTTGCAGCTCCATTGTATTTTCTTGTAGGGATGTAATTATATTGATGAAAATAATGAATATTGGTGTTATGTTCAACTTATAAATATTGTTCTCCTTCATAGGTATCTGATTTTCCTTGGGTTTGGCCATCCCAGGAGCCTTAGATCCCTTTTGTATCACTTTTTTTTATTCTTTTCACTTCTTATTCACATGCATCTCCTGTTATTGTTTCTTTCTATTTCTACATTTACTATTAATGATTTCTTGTTGTAGTATTGGGTTAAATGGTTGATGTAGGTTCTTTTGCAGGATCACAAGCATCATTTCATATTTGTAAAAAATTTGGAAGGTCATATTAATCATTGAGCTACTTGCTTTAGTCTTCTTATTCCCAAATCTAGATTTCTGGAACTCCTTTGTAGCAAAGAACATTAAATTTCTGTTATTTTTTATACCATTCTATCGAGCTTCAATCGAGTTGGTTCCACCTTAATTATATCACAAAAAAATTATATTTAATAACAAAATTTACCCCATTTAATTCGCACTTGATAAGATTAGGCATTTGATAGATTTACTAGCTCAATGGTTCTCGAATTTCTGATTTTTAGACAAGTAATTTTTCATTCTATAATAAATCTTTCCCATGTATTGGTGA
Organism: Pinus taeda; assembly: GCA_000404065.3. Taxonomy (NCBI): domain Eukaryota; kingdom Viridiplantae; phylum Streptophyta; class Pinopsida; order Pinales; family Pinaceae; genus Pinus; species Pinus taeda. The sequence goes on along the minus strand of APFE030897122.1, from coordinate 5,459 downwards.
ATTTGTGGATAGATGAAGACAATAATTTGTGTTGTTTTAGGAGCTTTTACATTGCATGGAGAACTCATATCCTTCACCTCATCCAAGCCTCATCCAACCATGTCGCCAAAATCCACTAAACTCTCAATCTGAATTCTTGTTTTATAAGCAAAAATTGCCATTCCCATTGAGCAAATCTACCCATATTGAAGCCTTTGCTTGAGTTCTGGGTAGTTTCCACCACCTCCATGCCTTATTATTCCATTATCCACCTTTCCCAAGCTCCATTCCATATTCTAGAACACTTCCTAAGCTTTCGACCTGTTTTTTGTAATAAAACAGGGGATCGTGTAGACATCCTGTAAGAACTAGTACACCCTGTAAACATCTTATAAGAAATCGTGTAGCAGCCTGTTTTGAGCCTGAATTGAGAAAAATCATCATTTAAGCTAGGATTAGGTCTCTACTTAACTTCCAAGCCATCAAAACCATTGCACCCCTCTTCCTCCACACTTTTCTCCCCTGCCAAAGAACAAGGAAAGATTAGCATTTGCATTTATAAAATGAAAAGATAAAGATAAATAGTTCTTTTTATTTCTTAATTAGCACATGCATGCACCAGTTAATACTCCCTCGATCAGATTCCATGCTCAGTTAGTTTAAATCATCACATGTGATAAATAGGGTTGAGTTAGGTTTCTTTTACATTTAGTTCATGATCTTTATGCAATTAGAATATGTTTCTTTCCTTGTACTTTATTTCTTGCAATAGGTTAGGGTTTTCATTTTGAGCAGTTCATTTTCTGCAATTAGTTTAGGATTTGGTTTTAGTACATGCACTCGATTACATCGTGACATCAAAGGAAGGACACATTGTATGCTACACATATAGTGTCAATACCTCTTAAGTTTGTACGAACCTCAGATTGATAATTAAAGTCGGTAGCCTTGGGAGTTACATCATTCTTGTCGCTATACAAAGGCTCATCACTTTTTGGCACTGTTTCCTAGGAGTTGTCAAAGTATGCATTGTTTTCTTCCCTATTTGATTCATTTCCTTTTACTTTTTTCCAAAAAAATAAAAAATTGCAATAGGCATATTTCATTTCAAAAATTGAAAGGTGCATTGCATTGGTGTTTTCATTCAATCATAAAAACAAAAAAAATCTCAAACACCAACCCACCCCCCCATCTGATCATGTGGTGTAGTAAAAGCCACATTACCATTAAATTATGCAAGTATAAGAATAAGATGACAAAGAATGTAGAAGAAATGGATGAAGATGATGACAATGAGGAAGATCCTCTTGGATTTCCCATTCAAGAGATTGATGGTAGTGTGCACATGAAGAACATCCCTCCATCTTTTCTTCCAAGATTTCATGGTCTAAGGTTAGAGGATCTAGAAACCTTTCTCTTTGAATTTGAAATTGTTTGTAGATATTATGGTTACTTATTAAAAACACAAAAGTGAGAATGTTTCCAACAACATTGAAGGATAGATCTCTTAAATGATTCACGAGTTTAGGGACTAATTCAATAGGATCATGGAATGATATGCAAAATATATTTCTAGAAAAATATAAAGATCACGATCTTAAAGAAAAAATATTTAGAATGAATCAAATAGAAGATGAGAGTCTAGAGGATCTAATATAGAGGTTCATGTATAATGTTAAGAGTTAAAAACTACATTATTTCGGATCCGACACACTAAAAACCCTCTTACTTAGAACAATTAGGGATGAGTGGATTGATATCCTTGATCTCATGAGTGGAGGTGATGTATACCAACTATCATTTGAAGAAATTTGAGAAACTTGCAAACACATATCAAGAGGAAGGGAAAGAGTAAGTAAATCAACATTAAGATCGGTAAATCAAGATAAACTTGGAAATTTGCTTGATAACTTTAAAACAAAATTTCTTAGCAATCTAAGTGAACAAGTAGAAATGTTAAGAATCCAAAATGAGAAAAGAGATGTTGACATTTGTGTCATCCATGCTGAATCACATGATGTTAAATATTTCCCATCATTACCAAGGTTGAAGGAAATTTACCAAGAGGACAATGGATCAAGTCAATTGCGAATGTAATTATGTTATGTAGCTCAAAGACGACCATGGTAGCCTATTCAACCTAGTATGATGCAGGAACCTAATTCAAAATTTCAATCTTATGCACATGCATCTCAAAGTAATTGGAACACACCCTTTCCTTGGCAACATTAACCATCTCAACCCCAAAATCAATCTTGGAAACAAGGTTGGCAAGGAACTTATGGGAACCATCCACAATATCATCCATATTTTCCTCAATATCCTCTATACCCAACTCCATGTTATCCCTACCATTCATCTCCATCACAACCACAACCCCAACCACATCCATCTCAAATATCCACTCCCACTCAACTACCTATACCACCATTTCCAAACCCACACATTGAAGTAGCTCAACCCACTTACAATGCTGAGGTACAACACTTCCAAACATCTCCTCTTGAGATCAATGGTATTCACCATAGCTGAGGAAGAGTATTGAAAAAAAGATATTATCTTGATACCTTTGGAGTACCACATCCAGAAGAAGAAGATTCAAATGAGAAGATCATAGAATCATGGGCTGCACTTATTAAAGAGAAGACATCAAAATCAGAGATTGAGAAAGCTCCCTCATGGTTACCATCAAATCCTCCATGTATTCAAGAGAAAAATCAACAAAAAGACGAGGATCTAAAGGCCATGGTAGAAGAAGACACGAAGAATGATCCAGATAAGCAAGCAAACCAAGGGCATGAAAGTTATATTGAAGTTTGGTTCCAGACAGTCACAAAGTTACAACAACACTCTCTTCTTCAATTTTTTCTGATATCATCAAAGTAAAAGCATTTGATCACTCAAATTCAGGTACATGTCAAAGCATACATTTCAACCCTACACATTTGTTTTTCTGTCATCTTGATGTTCCCATGGCTCCATTGGAAGTATTCTTATACTTGAAAGTGATTTTTCTTTTCAAGTAGGGTAGGGTAGAAAAAAAAATCAAAAATAAGAGGAAAAAATAAAATATCAGGTGAAAACCTCTTTTGAGGTGCCTGAGGTTGGCTCATTGATTGAAAACCTCCATGAGTAGGTAAATGGGTTGGAAAAAAAGAGGAAAAAAGAAAAAAAAGAAAGGATCCTAGGTGAAAACCTCCTTTGAGACACCCAGGTAGACTTACTAGTTAAAAACCTCATTAAGGCAACTAGTAGGCCTGGAAGAAAAAAGAGATAAAATAAAAAGATATGTGCTCCATGTATCTCTCTGATGAATGTAGGTGCCCTCTATTACACAGTAATTTGTCACCGTCCCTATTACCCCTTCTCCCACACCTTGGAGGACTTATTTCGGGACCTGTGAGAAGTGACATAACCTGGAAACACTTGCCTTGTATTCCCCTAAGTATGTACTTCATATGCCCTGAAGACACCTTGTGCAAAATACCCATAAAAATAGCCCTTTTTCCACTGGCATGGTTTCACTGTGTATCACTTGTGCCAATGGGGGAAATCCTCCAAAGAGGGCGCGCCAGCTGGCGCTCTGTCTCAGAGTCGCACTCGCACCAGCCAAGTTGGGTAATGTTTTTAACAAACAAACTTACGAAGGTTCTTCCTAACCGATTCATGAATTGATTCCATCTTGAGTTGGTTCAGTTTGGCTTCGAATCTCCATAGAAGGGAAGTTGTTTGCCACCTTCTCATGGAAGCTTCTTAGTGATAAATCCAACCCCATGAATATTGTGGAAATCCTAACTCCTTCTCCTCTAT
>APFE030897117.1:38332-162548 GCA_000404065.3 Pinus taeda | reverse complement strand
CACTAGCCAAAATCTTGCAAATATGTTAACAAAAGTTGTAACCAAGGAGAAACTGATATTCTTCTCAATTTCAATTAGTATTCAAGTATGATGAAGAAGATGAGAAAAATCCAAGTCCAAAGTGGATTCACTGTCCAACCAATGAAGCAGTGGTGAAGTTGCTATAATCAGTCTCCAAGTGGGAGATTGTTGGGTGTGGAGCGTGATTATCTTCTTTATTCAAAGGTATAACTCCATTGGACTCTAGCTCGTAATGTGGTGACAACACCACCCATAATATTTGCACTGCAGGAGGGGTTTCGAGGGGGGCGCTGCGATCTATGGGAGCCCCTCCTTGGCAGTGGATCGGGGGCAGTGCCGATGAAGTTAAAAATAGACGTAAAATTGCCTTGTAAAATGTCGTAATTTTGTAGTCAATCTCGGCCGTTCATTAGGTGGAGTTCTTACAGTAGAAGTTATGTTTAATTTATGGTTTTTTCCCCTGGAAGGTAACCCATCGGTATAAATGAGCGAATTGTATTACATTTATGTAGATTTGTATTCTAAGTGAGAAAGAGAGAGGAGATTGTGTGAGGGCGAAGAGAGAATTACAATGGATCTGCTATAGGTTGTATCTCTTCATTTTGCTAGATAATATAAAAGTAAAGATTGGTTGTTTCTTCGTGGACGTAGTGCAAATTGGGTGAACCACTTATATCTATGTCTCTCTTCTTTTATGTGTTTTTTGTGTTTATATTTATGCAATATATTTTATGTGTTCCATTTCTACATAATATATAACTTTCTAATAGACGTCTAGGTCAAGCAAGTCTACACCGAAGCGTAAGGAGGAAGAGGCCACACTAAAGATGGAATAGTTAGCTAAGAAGAGGAAGAAAGAGGCTGAGGACAAAGTCAAAGCAGAGTGTGTTGCCAAAAAGAAGAAAGAAGGGTAGGAATAAGAGGAGGAATGTGACTCTGACAGGAAGCAAAAATCTCCATCCCTAGAGACAGAAGAGGAAGATTAGTGATCCAAACAAGGAGGAGCAGACCCGGAGACTACTCTGTTTTAGGTTAAGCACAACAAGGAGCAGGAGAAGGTAGGCTCACGAAAGAAGTCCAAGGCCAGTAAAACATCCCTCGAACCATTGACCTTGATAGAAGGTTATTTGAATGACATTGGCGATGTGATGAGGGATGTGATCGCGGAACTGTTGTAGCAGTTCGAGATGAAGAAACAATAATCCTTGGGTGCCATTCAAATAGGTCTGCACGAGGTGCATATCCAAGTTTCGTGGGTACAAACCAATGTGGGGCAAAGCAGTGGGGTGTCAACTAGTTTGGAACCTGGAACTTCAGAGGCAGCATAATTGGTGCGCATGCTGGATCCTTGGACCATAGTGTTGCCAGATGGAGAATTGACTACAGAAGTAGCAGATGACATGGCCATTGTTAGTGTCCTCAAGAGGGCTGGGCTAAATTTGGATACGCTTCCAAGTGAAGCCCTTGACACCTTGCAAGATGGTGTGATTGCGGAACTTTGGGCTCAGGAACAATGTGTCCTAAATGTTATCAATGAGAAGAAGGTAAAAAATGCTCAGTTGGTTGTACAAAAGAATTCTTCTATTGTTATTCTTAAGACCACCACATAAAATAATGAGCACAATACCAAGGTGGTCGCTGAGGCATGTAAGATTGTTCTAGATCTAGATATTCCTAAAGATGCACCAGTGGATGTGAGATTTCAAAAGCTCGTTGCAAAAGTGAGCGAAGCCAGAGCAGAGCTAACTAATGCTCAGTTTGAACTAAACCTTAAAATTATAAAGCTCAGTTGAGGGCCCAACCTTCGAATCCACTAGAGGATAAAAAGTAGTGTACAACCATTGTCAATGATGTAGTAATAGTTGTATATTCCATCGTGAAGGAGTGCATTGCGCTCTTCGAGAAGTTGCTCAAAGTACTCTGCAGCCTATAGGAGGATGCCAATGTGCAGAGACTAGAAGTAGAGGCACAAGAGCTGCAACAGAGATGTGATGAGGTTAAAGTGATGGTGTGCATTGTTGCCATTACATAGAGGTTAGCAAAGCTACAGGAAGAAAAGGTGCTTAAAGAACATGTGGACGCAACTCAGTGCAACGAGGTAGTACTAAAGGCCATATTGGGGCATTGGCTAGAGGAAGCCTTTCTACTCACTACTTACATTGAAGGAAAATTGGCCAGTCTATAGGAAACATATCAGAAAATATAGGCAGACAATATAGTGCCAGCAATGGAGAAGCTAGTCAAGCAGGTGAAGTAGGCGGTAACACAGTGCACTGCCAAAGTCACAGTGGTAAGGGTGGAGGTGGGATGTCTTCGTGACAAGATCATCGCACTAGTAGAGTGACTCAAGGACAAGTCACCAGATTTGTGTTGGGAGCCTATTGTGAATGGCTCCTCCTGGGTAAAGTTTGGGGTTAAAAACCAAAATTTTGGGGCTAAAGGCCCAAGTTTTTTATAAAGAATGTAAAGTATCCACATTTTGTGGTCATGGAGTGCGAATATGTAAACAGTCAAAAAGGGTTTCCACCCTTAGTTTAGATAGTTTGTGTCATCTTAATGAGATCCGCCCTTGGTCCATGGGTGATGGGAATCTATAAAAAGGGAGTCTTAGAAGAGTCTAAGGGAAGTTTTTGGTAGAGTTCTATGTAAGCTTTTGGGTCTGTGAGGGATAAGAGTGAAGATTCTTAGCATAGGGAGAGGATCTATGGTTGACTGTGCAGAGGCCTAGGGTAGAAGTCTGCAGCTAAGTGCGCAGACCCCTGTAGCTTTGTGTGTAGGGAAGTTAGAGTCTGTACTGGAAATCTAGATTATCAATAAAGATAAGTATTCTAGAATTACTTGTGTATTTTACTTCTGTTAATTGCATGTGGTTATGTTATGTTGAACACTAGGTTTATTTTTTAATGCTATTCTAACGTATGAATCTATATGATTCTCATTATTATATGAATGCAAGCTAAGATATATGTTTATGCTAAGATAATCATAGTGAGTGTTGAAGTTAACCAATTCTTAAGCTAATCAGGGTAGACACAGACGTAAGGATAATTATAGAGGTGCGTAATTGTCTGAATTGCCTATTTAGGGTCTGCGAAGGATGATCAAGGACTTTGGCAGAGGCTTGAAGGATGAATAAGAGAAGAACACTAATAAGCCCTAAAGGGCTTACTGAACTATGTGAAGGTAGAGGGAAGGCCTAAAAGAGACATCGCTACCATTTGGGGGTGTGGAAACTTGGTTCTTGCATTCCCCCATACTGCTTCAGGTGAGACTTCTATCTGCGCTCCACGGATTGATGCCGAAAGGGCCAATAGTGTAGGGATTTTCTTGGCTTCTCAATGCTGAACTTGGGTCATGGCCCATCAAGCCAACATATTCTCTTAAACACATGGAGGACCTGATGGTAAACATGAGGGAACTTTCTAAATCTATGATTCTGATGTTTAATCTTCATCAAATGCAACCCATGATTCTTTGGTCTTCTCATTTGAATCTTCTTTTTCTGAATGTCCTCCTTTAATGAAATCAAAATAATCTCTTTTTTACAATACTCTTCCTAATCTAAAACGAATACCATTGACATCAATAGGAGATGTTAGGAAGTGTCGTGCCTCCACATTGTAAGTGGGTTGGGCTACATACTTGCATGGGTGTTGAAATTCCGGTACATGTAGCTGGGTGGGATTCGGTCTTTGACATGGATGTGATTGAGGTTGTGGTTATGGTGGAGGTGGATGATAGGGATAACATGGAGTTGGGTATTGAGGATATTGAGGATGTTGCAAATTTATCCCATAAGGTTCTTTCCAACCTTATTGCCAAGATTGGTTTTGGGGTTGAGATGGTTGTTAGCATTATGGGATAGGTATTGTTCTTGATGGCAATGAACTCACCGGTCAGTTCAGATTCAATAAAGGGAAACTCAGATTGTAATAGGTCAATTCAGAGGTAACATGCTAATGGTACAAAAGAACAGGATCACAAGACAAAGGAGTTAAGCTCAGAATCAATAAATTGAAGAAAAATAATGTTTTAAGTTATTTTAAGTTATATATTTAGGTTCACCTAGTAGAACTAGTGTATAGAAGCGAGTTCACAGAACAAAAAGAGTGTATACATATGCAATCACTTTCACAAAAGGAAAAGTGCATATGGAATGGAAAATTAAGGATAAAAGAATACCAAGGGTCAATACCGTGGTATTGGCCCACAATATTTAGTGGAGTAACGATTATTGGATCCCATCCAAGAATACCACAGGTTCTAAGTGTTATTTTGGTTCGAGGTATTGAGAACAAATAAAACTATATAAGGAGGAGAAGATCAAAGGGCCAAGTGTGAAAGTAAAGGGTTTTTCATGAATACTTCTATCTGAAGTATATTTTATGTTTTAATGGATATGGTTATGATATGATTTGAAATATCTTGTGCACCTTTCTATACAATGTTGGATCAATGTCATGAAACCTGAAATGAATTATCATTATACGATCTGATAATTGTTGGGCTAGATCTGAATGTTAACGCATGTTTTATCCTGTAAATTTATGATATGGGTATGATTGAATTTTTGAATAACTATGAAGTTATAAGCTATTATTTTCAGATCTATACACTGATCTGCCTTGATAAAGGGGCATATACACACTGGTTTGACTCTTCTATGTAGCGTATGGAAAAGAAAAGCCTGTTGTTCAGAGATGAGTGAGCTATCTGATCAGTGCTACTATTATACTACTATCTATCAATGATGTGTTTATTACTTCTTAAAATAGAACTGAATGTATAAGGAGCGTGAGTCTGATTGATTGATTGCTTGATTAAGTGAGAAATGTGATGTTTGTCGTTATCTATTTAGAACTTTGTAATTTGACGCTAGATCTTGAGAATGTTATTGGTTGGTACAATTTTGATTCAAAGGTTTTTATGATTCAATATTTTTGGAGGTATATGAAGGGTTTGGTTAAATTAAGTAGTGTAGACATGTAGCTTGGCTTCATTGAAGTAGCATATAGATTCTGACATATAATTTTTGAGGTTGCAGTTGGCGCTAGTTGATGATGAATGTTTCTAGGTTCAACAAAGTGTTCTAGTGACAGTGGTCTAACTGACTGATTGCTAGTAGATGTAGTTATTGTAGTGGTGATTAATTTTGAGCTTCAATGTTACTACAGGTCAAGTATGAAAATTTGATGAAGTGTTGTTATGTACCATGAGTATCCAATCTGAAAGATTATGAAGCATGGTCTCTGAAGAAATAATGAAGGTAGTATCCTTTTGTGCATTTTCACCTATGTATTGGTAAACATATCAGGAAGTACAAGAGCTATGGCGTTGGAGCTCCCTTCTAGCAGAAGTTGGAAAATGAGAGAAGGTTGTATCCTTCAGCAGATAGATGCCTACATACTAGAAAATGTTGCACCAGTACAAAATTTGTAAACAATTTTTATTATAAGAAGATTGAAGGGTGAGACGAGAACAATGTGATTTTTTCCCACATTGGGTTTCCACTGAAAAATCCTGGTGTTCATGTTTGCTACTTATGTGTGTAGGTTTATTCTATTCTTACTCCATATGTTTACTATTGAATGCATCACACTCTGATTAAAGTCTATGAATTACCTGTTTATTACATATACGCTAGTTTCATTCTTTATAGTCACAGACATACGCTGGTTAGTTTCAATAAAGTAGTGTATATTGTTTGAAAAGGAAAATAATAATTGTGAAATTTAAACTACTGATTCATCCCCCCCCCTCAGTTGTTTTCCCAATAATTGATATCAGAGTAAGTCCTTCAGAAGAAGCTTGATTGCTTGAAGGGAGATCTCTCAAGATGAACAATCACACAGGCATGGGATCTATCAGACCACCAACCTTCAACATAAATAAATTAGCATATTGGAAGATAAGAACCAAAGCCTATGTTGAGTTACTTAGAGATGATGTTTGGGAAATTGAGGAAGGAGGATATCAATATCCAGCAACAGTCCCCACAGATCCAACAGAAAATAAAGCATGTGAAAATAATGCCAAAGCCATCAATGCATTATTGGGAAATCTAACAGAATCATAATTCGTCAAAGTCATGCAGCTCAAAATAGCCAAAGCAATATGGCACAAAATCATTCAGAGCTACGAAGGAGATTCCTAGGTAAAATGTCCTAAGCTCCAAACTCTGACAATTCAGTATGAAACTCTCAAGATGCATGGTGATGAAAGTATTACTAGTTACTTTTTATGAGTAGCTGAGATTGTAAATTGCATGAAGAATCTAGGTAAAGAAATAAAGGAGGCTACTTTAGTAGAGAAAATTATGAGATATTTGTCCTCTATTACTGTTGTTAAACTTCATGGAATTTTAACTACCTTTTAAATGAGGAAAGAAGGTCTATCAGATATTAGAGAAGTCGCTTTCAAAGCTTTAGAAAAATGAAAAGAAAAGGAAGAACTCAAGGAATCAGGATATATTTTAGAAGAAGATGAGGTAAACTATTTAAAGAAGCTTCAAAGCGGTTTTGAAAGATTTAGAGGTAAGATTCCATTCAAATGTTTTGCTTGTGGTAGAGTTGGCCATTATGCTGCTAAATGTCCTCATAACGATAATGATGAAAATGAAAGGAGTATGCAAAAGGTAATAGAAAATAGTTTGTTAATAGAAGAAGTTATTATACTCATGAAGATAGTGATGGATTGTCTAATAGTGATGAAGATGAATATGAACAAGATTTTAAACTACTCACGGCTTATGACAATGATGATTTTATGGATGACTTAGAAGAGGAATATTTTCTTGAAGAAATCGCTAAACTTAAAATCTATTTTTCAAGCACTTTGAAATATCAACTCATTGAAAGAGAAAAGAACAATGAAAGATTAGAATGTGAATTAGTGGGTCTATGAAAAGAAATTGAGAAGACACAATCTCTTAATCTTAGATTTTCTAGAGGATCAGAAACCTTAGATGAAATCATCAAGGTTTAGCATTCTCTACTTCTAAAGACTGGTCTTGGATACACTTGAGAAACATCCCAACTAGAAAATCCTTCAGTCAGCACCATAAGCTATCTTGATGCAGGAAAAACTAGTGAACAATGGGTCAATCCTCAACAAAAGCCTAATGGTACTCCCCAAGTAAATCATGCTCATTTTACTGAAACGGTGAACATCCATAGAAGCACCAACCAAAAGTTGAACAACACAAAAATATTTTATGATTACAAAAACTTTTTCTTTAATGGAAAATGTTTCTCATGACATAACTTTCGACATAAAGTTGGTCAATTTGTTGCTTACAATATTATCAGGACTAGAGAAGAATGAAAAGAAAGGAGTGTGACAGGAATAAAGACAAGCTCTTATAATAACTTTTCTCCTCTTGAAATGAAATGAAATTTTCATTTTACAATAACTTTGGTCATGAAAAATCTGAATGTAGGAGCAAATTTCAGCCAAAAATTCCAAAGGAACAAGCATAATGAAATTCCAAGGTATGCAAAATGAAGGAATTTCAATTAGAAATATGCGACATAAATCTATTTCCAGAAGAAAAAGAAAAGCAGTGGTACATTGATAACGGATTCTCTAAAAAGATGATAGGTGATAAAGATAAACTCCTTTCTTACAAAGCTTTAGAAAAGGAAAAGAATGTCTCCTTTGGAAATGACACACCTCCTATCATTAAGGGTAAGGGTTCTATTTATTTAAAAGAGAAGGTTAAAGCTGGAATTGTTATGTATGTTGATCGTTTAAAGCATAACTTGTTGAGTGTTAGTCAAATGTGTGATCAAGGAAATGAAGTTGTATTTCAATCAAAATAATGTGTGGTTCGTGAGCTTGACATAGGGAAGACCATAATCAAAGGTACATGAAGTCCTAGAAATCTATATATACTAAAAGGAGGTCAAGAAAAATACTATATAATAAAAGCATAAGAGAATTGGTTATGGCACAGAAGATTGGGGAAAATAAATTTTCTCAAATAAGAAAAGAATGTAGACACAAGGCAGTTGGTGATCTTCCAGATATCAACATCCCATAAAATACCATCTACAAACCATGTGAATTCAGTAAGCAAACTAGAGGTCATTTCAATGTCAAAAAAGGATCATCAAGTAAGCCTCTTGAACTCATCCATACTGATTTGTGTGGGTCAACATGGCAAAAGTCACCTCATGGAGAAGAGTACTTCATTTTATTCGTTTATGGTTTTTCTAGAATGTGCTAGAATGGTTTACTAAATCATAAAGATGAAGCATTTGAAAATTTTAAAGGCTTCAACGATTTATTTGAAAATGAATTCATATTAGGAGAATTCATATCAAATAATTTTTTTTAATTTTGTGGACAACAAAAGATAGTTCTCTGTTGCCATAACTCCTCAACAAAATGGCATGGTGGATAGAATGAATAGAATAGTTCAACAAACGACTTGAGCTATTCTTGATGAATCTAGAACTCCTACCACCTTCTCGGGTGAAGCTACACATAATTCTATAAATATTCTAAACAAAGCTCATGCTTGGGTAAATAGTGTTCAAAATCCATATGAACTTTGGTATGGTAAGCCTCCTACTATAAAACACTTCCGAGTTTTTGGAAGAAAATATTTCATCAAAAGGACTGATTAAAAACTTGGTAATTTTGGAACCAAAGCAGATCAAGGAATATTTCTTGGTTATTCATCTAGAACTAAAGGATATAAATGTTATAATAAGATACTTCGAAAATTGTTGAATGCATTGATGTTGTAATCGATGAAACATGCATAAATTTGGAATAGGTAAAATCAACAAAGGAAGATGACAATGACTAAGACAATGAATGATTTATTGTATCAAATAAAAATCATATAGAGGAAAAAACCAATGAAGCATCAGAAGAATATACAACTGACAGGGAAAAGGCTCCATTAATATATGTTCAAAATAATAATCTAGAATCTCAAATTCTAGGAGAAAAAGGGCCTCGAGTACAGATAAGGAGAACTGTTGCAGGAACTTCTAGTTATATAACAAAGCTATCATCCATATAGCCATAGAATGTTAATGAAGCCAATAAAGATGAATGTTGGGTTAAGGCTATGGATGAAGAACTTGAAAAATTTGAAAAGAATGATACTTGGGAATTAGTTCCTAGACCTCATGATAAAAATGTTATAGGAACAAAATGGATATTCAAGAATAAGTTGAATGAAAATGGAGAGGTTATTAAAAACAAACCAAATCTTGCTTGTAAAGGGTATGCTTTGAAGAAAAATTTTCACCTGTTGCCAGACTTGAAGCCATAAGAATGTTTCCTGCTCTTTCGGTGTTCAAAAATTCAAAGTAGGGAAAATTTTAAGGATGGAAATTGATCTTAAAGTTTAGAAACCTTGGTGAATCCCACTAGTCCATAATATGAAATCTATAAAATGTTTGGAGATATTTTTGTAAAAATATTGAATTTTATAATATTTTTTTATATAGTATATATATAATTTTTGGCAATTTTTAGGGTAAAATAACTTCATTCTATAAAATTTGGGTGAATCATTTTTATAAAAAAATGGAAATTAGTGAATCTTTTTTTTTGAAAAAGTATAGAAAATTAGCCCCAAAAATTTCCCCTAACTAATTGTGTATCAAATGGATGTAAAATCTTCATTTCTTAATGGAAATTTAGAAGAAGATTTTTATATTGAAAAATGAGAAGGATTCATTCTAGGAAATCAGGCAAAGCTTGTATGCAAGCTCAAAAAGGCTCTATATTGAGTGAAACAAGCTCTAAAGGCTTCGTGTTATCATCTTCACAAGTATCTACAACAACAAGGTTTCAAAAAAGAATCTGCATACAATAACTTATAGACAAAGATTAAGAATGATAAACTTCTAATTATTGTTGTTTATGTTGATGATATCATCTTTGGAAGCAATAAAGAATCTATGAGTCATAAATTTTCTTCTGTTATGTAGGAAGAATTTGAAATGTATTTACTTGTTGAACTAACTTATTTTCTTGGTTCACAAGTATAAAAAACAAAATATGGAATTTTTCTTTCACAAACTAAACATCTCAAGTAGATTTCAAAGAAGTATGGAATGGAAGATTCTAAACCAGCATGGACTCCAATGGTAACAAGATGTAGTCTCAGTTCTAAAGATGAATCACCTATAGTGAATCAACCAGAATACAAATCTATGATTGGAAGTCTATTTTATCTAACAGGTACCAGATCAGATATCATGCATGAAGTAGGAATTTTTGGAATGTTCGAAAACAATAAAAAGGAATCACATATTTAGGTTGAAAAAGGAATATTAAAATATCTCTAAGGAACTCAAAACTTTGGTCTATGGTATCCTAAACATATAGATCTCACTCTTCATGCATATACATATGCGAATTGGGTAGAAAATGTTGATGATCAAAAAAGAACTGGTGGAGGTACATTCTATATGGTATCACGATTAGTGCCTTGGTTCAGTAAGAAATAAATTTTGATTGCCTTATCTACAACTAAAGTAGAATATGTAGTGGCTACATCTTGCTACACACAACTAATTTGGATGATGCAAGCAGTGCAAGATATTCAAATCACATGTTCAACACCCATCTCCATTCCATGTGATAATACAAGTGCCATTAGTATTTCGAAAAATCTAGTCATGTACTCCAACACCAAGCACATACCCATTAAGTACCATTTTCTACGAGAACAAGTTCTTAAACAAAAGGTTAAATTGGAGTATGTTACCTTCAAACAAGAGGTTGCTGATATATTTACCAAACCCCTTCCTAGAGAAACATTTGAATATCTAAGACAAAATCTGGGAGTAGTTTCTACATCATCCTACTGTTAAATCAAGTTTTTAGAGGAATGTTTCCTATATGCAGGTTTCATGAAGAAGAGTCGCGTATATACATGAGCTTCTGTGGCTACAGGAGCGTATATGTTTTTTTGATAGAAAAACAATGAGTCACAGTCAAAATTAGTTTCTGACATGGGTGTTTAGTCTTATATTGATGCTTACAGTCTATTGAGATGCTTTGTTCATTGTTGTTTATTTGACTTATGAATATGCCTCGATAAATGATTTGTTGACAATGCATAGGTAGCATAGGTTCAGGGGGAGCGTTAGGCTTAAAAACATTATGCATTGTTGGCATCATGGTTGTTGAATTCAACTATGGTTTCAGATATTCACATCATTTGTTGTAAACGTCATGCAAAAACCTACAGTGTAATAATGTGTCCCTTTATATCATTTTTATAGCTCCAAACCTCACTCTTGATGTTTTTGATGCTGCACTCATGGTTTAGGGAAGCCCCTCCTTCTAGACCTGGTCCAAAATTTTAAAAACAATGTTTTACTCCCTGTACGTGACATTGCCCCTATGTTAAACGCATGTGTACGCGGGTCTGTGTATATCCAACATGCGTATATGTCTTAAAACACTTAAAAAAATTAAATCTCCTTAATTTCTGGCAAAGATCACAAGTTTTACATATTGATTACCTATTAGTGCCCATGGCCCAACTGTTCCCAATGAATTCCGAACTAAAAACTACTTTCGGAGAAGTATAAAAAGGATTCAATGGGAAGGCCTAAGGGAGGAGAGAATAGAGAGAAAGATCACTCTGCTGAGATTATCCCTGACCAGATCTAAAGATCCTAGTGCTTCTAGCACTTGCCCCATTTACAGGAAACCCTTGTTTCCTTGTGTGATGATGTCTTTCTACTACTTGAGATATCATGGAGTAAGTCATGGAAGGAGTTTGTTGAAGGCTTGATACTGGATGAATCAGAATGATGGTTCCACTTGGAGCCTACGAAAGGATGACTCAGGTGAAATCATTCCTTTCTATACTTTAGTTATCTATAATAAAATAATCACTTGTCTTTGTTCCTGATATAAATATTCTTGATGTTTATGATATCAATGTTATGATTCACATATGAACGGTTGTTTTAATTCTATAACTAACTACCTTTCAATATGCTATGAAGATAATTTCTTTATGATGCTTGGTCCATATACTGCTATACTTTCTTGAATTGATTGTTTTGTTGTTTGAAGGAGCAAAAGGAACTCTAAGAGGGTCTGTACCCTAGATGGATCTTCCGAAATGAAGGACCCACAGGTACGCCTCTCATCGTAGAGTTTGTTTATATTAACATCATGGCTATGTGGAATGTGTGTTTCTTTGTGTAGATAGCCTCCGATCTGTTAGGGTATCAACCCAAGACCCTAGGGGAATTTATCCCTTACCAGAATTGGCGACTCCGGTGGGGATACTGTTGTTCCTAGTTTGGGTTTATTCAAGCCAATCAGGGATCAGCTGTTTATTCGCTTGCTGTCACTGTGTAGTCTATTCCTGTAGGAACTTGAATTGTAAGTTTGATCAGTTTCTTCAGATTGTTTTTTGTTTTTTCTTGTAATCTTTTTATATACATTATTTTTCCAGTTTACATAAGCGTATATACACATGTTTCCTTAGGAAAACCTGTGTATATGCATGTTTCCTTAGGTTGAATCGCGTATAAACGTAGCTGTGCACTAACATAGTCGCATATGTCCTAAAATTTTCAAGTTTTTTCAAACATTTTTGTTTCTAAAGATCTGTCTGCTGGTTTGAATCAGTCCTGAACAATTACTTTTCTGTGTTAGTCTTTATTTTTACAGCAAGTATATGATTTCAAATTCTCTCTGATTGTGGAAAGTGTTGGTATTAAGTTTTTTGTTGCAAGTGTCTTCATTTCTGTTAAGCACACAAGATTTCCTGTTAGTAATCTTGGCTGCTCTATTTTGTCAGGGAAGAAAGATTGATCTCAATCTTTGTGTCAAATCTTGTTTTCGTGACTATTTTTTTTGCATGTGAAAACTATATCTTTGTGACCATCTTCTTTTCTTACTTTCTAAAAGTTGTTGATTCAGACTTTCTTGAAAGTCATCTTTTCAATCTTTAGGATTTTATTGCCAAGCTCTTATTGCTGATTTTTGATTGCTAAGAGCAATTTGAAACACATTTTTGTTGAGTTTTCACCTGTTTTGTGTTGCAAACTCGCAAAGTGTTTTTCTGCCTATTCTTCGATCATAAAGTTTTAGTCTTGTTTAGAGCACTTTTGAAAAGTTATTTTTGTTTTTCTTTTGAAGAAAACTTCTTGAAAACTTGGTTTTTCCTTCTTGAACTTTGTTTGAATTTAGTTTCCTTTTTGTGAGTGAAAGTGCATTTTTGTTTGTCTTGGAACTTTCTTTTAGTGTTTGGATGCAAATGAGCATTAGCAACTTATATTCTATCTAAACATATTAAGTGGAAAATTAAATTTGATCAACAAGTTACTTTCATCTCTTGATTTAGAGTAGTATTAAGATTTGCATCAACATGTACTTATTGCATTAGGGTAAATTTGTGTATCTTTTTAGGCATCCATAGTTTTGTTAATTTTTGTGAATGTGAAGCTTGAGTAAAAAGAAAAGAAAAGAAAAATTTGTTACTGTCTTTGAAGTTTCTCTAAACCTAGTAGAAATTTCTTTCATCGAAGAAAAAAATGACTGCATTTGCATATAGTTTGGTTTTTATTAATTTCTTTTGTGTCAAAACACCACTAGTTTAATTTCTGCCTACCGCTTTCCTTAAAGAACATTCCATTTAAAAATAAGCGCTAATTAAAATATACTAGAACTTTCTATAATTGTCAATTTAAACACACCAACAAGTTTTAGGATATTTTAGGGCCTTGGACTAGGTGAGTGGAGAGAAAACTCTCCAACGCCATTTAAACTATCAAGCATATGAGTTTTAATCGTGACTGAAAATCCAATAGCATTAGGGAGACTAGGAAAGCTTTGGATCTAGGAGTTACGCACGAGGGCTTTTGAAGACAAGGAAGAGAGGTACCCCCTCTCCTACTTGTCAGATCTTACCTCAAGACTGTTCTGCCTAGCTTCCGACACAAGTTGGTATCTTTAGTTGCTACTCCTAGGGATCTACATAGGTGGCTGTGGAGGGGAATGCTATGGCACCTGAGGTTGACGTTGTATCACTCTCAATGGTACTACTGGAGGACACCCTTATGAAGCTTTGGGGCTTGCACCAGCGCAGACTGTTGTTAGGAGGTCAGTGTAACTTCCTCTGTTACCTTCATTGGTAAGACTGGGCCGTCATTATCCCAAACTATCTTTGGAAGGCCCATTACTTCACTTTCTTGTATTTTGGTGTCCGGTCCTAATGAACGGGAGCAGAAACAATTGGAGGTTGTTTGACTAGCTGACTTCTTTCAGGGACTTTTTAGTGAGTGCTCTTTGCTCCTTGTATATAGTTGGATTTAGGTATTTTTTTCTAGTCACATTTGGACTTTGTGTTCTAAGTGACTGGCTTACCATTCTGCCGATTGTGAAAGGCTTTTGGTTCTTCTTTAAGAAGTTGTGGAGTTGCATCCTCAAGGGTAAAGGTTTTGATTACCTATCTATCTTCCTTGAAAAGTTATTTCTACATTCCCGTAAGGGAAGGGTCTGTGAATCAGTTAGATATGGCCAATATTCCTGTGGAAACCAACCAGGGTACCCTTCCAAAAGGTGATCCTTGTGCTTTCCCTTTCTGGGGAAATGTTGGTACTCCCTTGATGGCCACTTTGAATATTCTTGGATTCAATGTTGGACTACCAGTTTGGCTGTGGTCCACTCCGAATATTCCAAATGCTCTTGAAGCTTCTCAGTTGAATGCTTTATTTCAAGGGCATCACATGGGTGCTAATTGTTCATCTTCTTTCAAAGAGAAGTCTGGGATTCCTTTTTCTCCTCCTTCTTGTAATAAGAAATCTAAAAAGAGGAGAAAGAGGAAGTCAAAGAAGAAGAATAATTCTATCCATTCATCTTCAACCTCTGCTAGTGATGTTGGAGATGAGCCTTCAGCCACTGCAAGTCATGCTAGGCGCATGAGTCTATTCACTACAAGTCATACTAGCACTTCATCATCAACCTTTGCTAGTCATGTTGAAGATGAGTCCTCAACCACTGCAAGTCATGCTAGGGGCATAAATCTAGTCACTGCAGATCATACTAGCAAAGAGTCACCTACCTCTACAATTCATGTTCAGTACTCTCCGCAAACCACTGCTAGTCATGTTGGCGGATTGGATGTTGATAAGAAACCTGGACATAGAAGTTTTAAACCTAAGTTCCCTTGTAAGATATGCAAGGGAGACCATATTACTCATTTATGCCCTGGTATTCCAAAGGTACAAAGGATATTTCCTGAGTCTAAAAGTACTTCTACTCCTCGATCTGATATGGTTTCTCATCAATCCCATCAACTATTGGTTGATAATGTGGTAGAGTCGGTGCAATCTCTGGCCAATTACGCTCCTCTTTTGGGGGGTGAAGTGCCTAACAAAAGAGTCTATTTGATTTATAGTACAGAATCTTCTGGTATAAGGGGCATTTCAGTTTCTTCAAATGTTCCCCCTCCAAGTTATAGGAGTGTTTCCTTTGATTGGGATAATATTGTTGAGCCTCGTCTTCCTTCCACTGCACCTTTCCAAATAAAGGTCAGAGTTAATTCCACAAGTGTCTATCGATGTATGGTAGATAAAGGATCCTCTGCAGGTATTATATCCCTGTTGATTGGAAAGATTTGGGTTCCCCAAAGTTGTTGACAACTCAGAGTCAGTTGTTAGCCTATGATAGAAGACCTGGTGAATCTATGGGTGTTCTTCCTCAATTGCCTATCACTTTAGGTGGGAAGTCTGTCTTAATCGATATTATGGTGGTTGATAGCCTTTTAGACTTTAATATGCTACTTGGGCGTGATTATGTCTATGCTATGAATGCTGTGGTGTCTTCACTCTTTCGAGTGATGTGCTTTCCTCATAGTGGGAATATTGTCACTATTGATCAGCTTGCATCTGATAATTACCACCCTAATTTGACTTTACTATAGAATACCCCTTGGTTTGTTCTGAGTGTTCAAGTAGACTCTACCCCACCACAGGTCAATTATGTGGCTTTGAATCCTCAATATTCAATCGATTCTGAGAAGGATCCTTTGACCTATTATTCTTCTTCCTGGGACTTGGTCCCGGAAGTTGACTGAGAGATTCTTCCTATAGGGATATGGGACCCTTTTATTCCCTCTTTTGATCCTTGTAGTCCTCATGATTTCTCAGAACTTGATTTTCCTTCACAGGAGGAACTCTTTGAAGCCATGAGTTTTGACTAGCAAAGGAGTCCCTGGCCTGAGCCCTGCAAGGGGTTTGTCCAGAAGAACCATTGTACGTAAGCCACAAGGTTGTGTGGTTCCCTGTACCATATTGTATATATGAGGTATGTATTTTTAAGTTTTGTATTCTATAAACACAGGATTTTATATGAAGTTTATATGTGGGATGTATTAACTTCTTGTCTAGTGTTCCTCTTTATGTATACAGAACTTGGAAGATTTCTCCTTTGGAAATTTGTATGGTTGGTCCATTCTGACAGGTATTGGTTCTCAAAACTAGCATATAGGTTAGGTTTTTCCACCTGCATTGTGCACTTATCAGTTTCCCTTCCCATTTTGGCCTTAGGATCGACCCCACCAAGTTATGTTGTGTAACCTTCTCATTTCTTAGAAGTATCATGACTTATGTGGTAGAGCCTACCTTATCATGGGTGCCTAAGTTACTACCTCATTGTCACTTGGCACTCATGCTGATGCTTTGTCCCTAGGCTCGAGAGTCCTCTTTAGTCCCGCCATGACTTATGCGATGAAGACTTATTCCTCTTTGCCTCTTCACTTCGTTTTGGCCTTATACCCTAGAGGCTCCTTTGTGTTAAGTTGTACTACTGCATTGCATTTTGACCACTTGCACCTCTTTGCCTTGAGCCGGCTTCACTTGGACTCGTGTTAAAGCCAAATTTTGACCATGACGATTGCAAAATTAAACTTGCATGCCCTTGAATTCTGCAACTTGACACACCTTGACCTATGGAAGGAACACACCTTTGAGTGTCTCTGACCAATTTTCGCCTCCCTGCATTGACAATAGGATTGTTCCAATCCGAGGAACTAGATCATCTGCTTCACCAACACTCATTCTTTCCACTATACTATAACATTCTTTTATTCTTTTTCCATCTTAAAAGAAAAAGACAAAAAAAATTATATATTCCGAAAAGAGCGGGAACGGGATAATATTTCCCTTTATTGTTGGCAGCTAGAGTTCGTCATGTCGCCCTTGAACAAAGCACTCAAAACAAAGTCTCCTCCATTGGGGCAGGATTTAGTTTGACTTACGTACACCTTAACCTTGTTATTGAGTTAGTTCTCCCCTGATTGGTTATCTCTTCCAATCATATGGAGGGTTCGTTCATGCCTTCTGCATGTCGAACTTATACAGAGTCATCATATGCTGCCACCATTGAGTAGTGCTCTTGTTCAAGGGAAGTTAACCTGAGTTGGCCTCTTTGTAGTGTCCCTTGACTCATTTTTCAGTCAACCATCCCTGGTTGTCAGTATCATGTCTATCATCACATCACCTATATTGGTCCTTTACTCGTGTCGGTTTGAGAAGGTCCCCATTGACTTCTTGCTGGTGGGTCTTGTCCTTATCGATGATGACATCTTGCTCTAAGGATAGGCCTAAAGCTACACCCTGGCCCTATTTTCATTATTGATAGGTCACCATGTGCTCAGCTTCGATTGGTATCATGGGTCTTTGACTGAGTGCTTTCCCTTGTGTTCGACGTTAGCTTACATTATCACACGTTGGGATTCGTGCAGTACCTTGGTTTCCATTTGACCCTATTGGTGGATACCTTCCCTCTATGTCAGCTTTCATTATTGGTTGGCTCAGAGGGTTTCTGTTGTGCACTAGCCACATCTTGTGTATGTCATAAACATGTTTCGGTCGGGTTACTACATCTTTTTTATCGAATTCCTTCCACATTATTGGCCTATGGGTTACACTCACACTAGATTGATGAAGGATGCCTTAATGAATTCCTTCTAGTAGATCTCTCCCTATTGACTACAACTTATTTCTCTAGGGCAAAGATCTAGAGTCCATTTGGTAGTACCTTGGGGTTTGCAGTCATTAGTGGTAGATCCTTCACTATTGACAATGGGAAACCATCATTGTCTCTTGATTGATAGATTCTTACAGGTGTTTGACTTCAACTCATCTATTCACACTTATTAGATTGTACTGGGTACCTTGACGCTCATTATCATTATCGGTAAGTAGTCTCATGTTTGTTAATGGTATACATCAATGATTGGTAATCAAACAATTTCTCACATGGTTGACTTCAGATCATTTTTTCCCATGCTATGGAAATGTACCACGGTGGTCAGCGAAGACCTCAGGTTGTATCAACATTCATTTGTTCACTTGACAGTTGCTCCTATTGCTGCTAGTTGATACCACTCCACCTTATATGTTGCAATCATTCATGGTGACACTTTATATGCTGGCACCTGAGTTTACAGTGTAGTACCATCTTATTCCATCATGTTCATTTGGTACTATTTGGGATCAATCTTTGATATCAGTGATCCACTTCATCCTTGAACATTGTTGACATTTTTATATGTGATATTTAGACATGTACTTGTTTGATCATGGTCAGATGATCCATTATGTATTTTCCAGTTTTTTATACTTGTATACATAGTGGATCCGCTTGTACTTGATATACAGACATGTTGTACTTTCTCTTAGAATGGGTATGCCTGCCTCAGGCAATGTTTCTTTTTGATCTCCTTTTGTTGCTTGGCAGGCTAAACTCTGGTGAAGTCCTTCTTAGTTTTTGACAGATTTCCATTCCATGAACTTGCTTAATACATTTCAATCATCATGTACCCCTTCTAACCTCATATATTAGGGGGAATCTGTTATAGCTCCAAACCTCACTCTTGATGTTTGTGATGCTGCACTCATGGCCTAGGGCAACCCCTCCTTCCAGACCTCGTCCAAAATTTAAAAAATAGTGTTTTACTACGTATACGCGACATTGCCCTGAGTTAAACGCATGTGTACATGGTTCTGTGTATATCCAGCCTGTGTATATGTGTAAAAACACTTTAAAAAATTAAATATCCTTAATTTCGAGTGGAGATCATGGGTTTTACCTGTTGATTACCTAATAGTGCTCGTGGCCCAACTATTCCAAATGAATTCCCAACTAGAAAAGTACTTTGGGAGAAGTATAAAATGGCTTCAATGGGAAGGCCTAAGGGAGGAGAAAATAGAGAGAAAGATCACTCTGCTGAGATTATCCCTGTCCAGTTCTGAAGATCCTAGTGCTTCTGACACTTCACCCATTTATAGGAAACCCTTGTTTCCTTGTGTGATGTTGTCTTTGTACTACTTGAGATATCATGGAGTAAGTCATGGAACGAGTTTGTTTAAGGCTTGAGACTGGATGAATCTAGAGGACGATTCCGCATGGAGCCTATGAAAGGATGACTCAATTGAAATCATTCCTTTCTGTACTTTAGTTATCTATAATAAAAGAAACACTTGTCTTTGTTCTTGATATAAATCTTCTTCATGTTTATGATATCAATGTTATGATTCACATATGAATGGTTGTTTTAATTGTATAACTAACTACCTTTCAATATGCTATGAAGATGATTTTTTTATGATGCTTGGTCCATATATTGTTGTACTTTCTTGAATTGATTGTTTTGCTAGTTGAACGAGCAAAAGGAACTCCAAGAGGGTTTGGACCCTTGCTAGATCTTCCCAAATGAAGGCCCCCCAGGAATTCCTCTCATCGTAGAGTTTGTTTATATTATCATCATGGCTGTGTGGAATGTGTGTTTCTCTGTGTAGATAACCTCCAATATGCTAGGGTATTAACCCAAGACCCTAGGGGAATTTATCCCTTAACAACCATTGTTTATTAATGAATCCTTTTGGACATATTATGTAATTTCTACCCCCACTATGCATAGGAATGATGATGTAACAATTGAAATTTTTTAGTCATGTATGAAATTTTAGTATATCGCCACTTGGTTGGGTGATTGATATATGTATGACTCATTGGTGACAGGATGGTAATACTCACATAATTGAGTTATAGGGTCATGTCATTCTTTTAAAACATATCTCTGCAGACTTTGCATGTACTTAGTGGGAGCATGGACAACATAGTGTATCTCAAAGGGGTAGAATATCTTGGCCCACCCTTTGCCCTTAATTTCAAAGAGGGAGAGTATATTTTTGTTGCTTGATAAATCTAACAGGTTCTACAACTTGAAGTGATTAACATCTATATGGTTAACATCAATTCCAAAGGGGGAGATTGTTGGCATTATGGCACAAGTATTGTCCTTGATGGAAACACACTCACAGGTTAGTTTAGATTTGATAAAGGGAAATTCAAACTGTAACGGGTCAATTCAGAGGTAGAAGGATAATGCTATAGAAGAACGGGATGATGGGACAAAGGTTGGAAAATATTGAGAGGGGGGTGAATCAATATTTCTCAGCAGTTGTCACTTTTAAATGTTTTCAGAGTATTAGTTAATCCTCAATTATTATTAACGTTTATGCAGTAATAACAGTAAATAAAAGAAAATAGGAGGCACACAAATGTTAGGTGGAAAACCCCCTCCAGGTCAAAAACCACCAAATACTTGTCTAATAATTCTTTAATCTTCAACTGTAATTGAAAAGAAAGCTCCAACTTCCTATAATCTAGGAAAGCATTCTTCCCTAGCTCCCACTGGATGGATGCTCCAACGCCCGAGATTCTTCAGTAGTCAACTTAACAGATGCCCCAACACACAATGAGCTACAACTCACCCTAGCACCACCCTACCACCCCGTGGAAGAATAAAATAAGAATGGACTCCTGTACCAGGGAAAACGGTCCACTTTACAATGACATAGAATGATGTAGAATAAGAAGACACACTAGACCATGACCCCAACTATGACACAACCACCTAATTGTGATCCTAGAACTCCTGAATCTACCTCTTCAATTCTTGGCAGATAGACACTTTTACAAATTTTACAAATATTCTTTTACAATGACTCTGTACAATGATACCTTTACAATGTTTTAATGTAGTGCTGCCCACTTGAAGTCTTCATGTGGTGAACTTCTTACTGCTGTTTAGCACCTTGATTTATTTTATTGTCATGCTACCCTTTCTCATTCTTTAGAACATTAGATTATGCATTGAGTCTTCTCTTGATGAATATATAATACTTGCAAAAAGACTTGAAGGAAATACCCATGACATGATAACAACAAAACTTACCTCACCTTGCAGAGCATATGTCAGTGCAAAACAAAAAACAACAAATTATAATAGAAAGAACCTAATGCAATTAAGATATCAACATGCATATGTAGAAGACACTTACTTGTATCTTACCTTTGCTACATCTTTTTGCTGCATCTTCCTCTTTGCTGCCCTAGAAAGTTTGGTCCTTTGCACCCCTTGACAACACTTCATCTACTTTTTCTTGCCTTCTAGGAGCACGATATTTAATATGATGTATCTTTGTGATTTCAGATCCCCAAAATGTAATCTTCGGTCCTGTAGAAGTCCTTTGAGTATTTTTTCTAATGCCATAGATCTGACCTGATTTGGACTCTTCAAGGCAAAGTTATTCCCAATCTCTCACAATGACCTAATTATGGACTAGTTTAGTAGAGAAGATTTGTATGACATAACACGTGTCACTGTTTCCTCATTCAACTCTAAAATTTATATACAGAAAACTACAATCTATGCACTCTCCACCAATTTTTACAGAATTCCAATCCTCTTCTCTGAGATAGAGTTATGACAATTTTACCAAGGTCACTTCTTTAAGATGAAATTCAGCCACTTGCAATAGCCCTAACTTCCACAGATCATATCTCTGAGAATATACCAAACCAAGATCTAAAATTTGGTCACAATGTTCATCACGATTGCAAATAAAATGGGTTTTTAATTTTAGAATCTAAGACTTCGTAGAAATTAAATTATAATGAAAAACCCACAATCACTACATTTGGAGGATATATGAGATTTCTTTTTATAGAGTTGAGAGGGGCTTCTATAGACAATGTTCGATGGATTTTAGGAGCTTAAAAAATTATCAATTATTGACTATTGAATGACAAAAACAAATTATGAGTGCCATGCCACAACCCCATAGTGTTTTAGCCCACTAAATGGGGTTACTAACTTCAAACATGAATATCTCTCAAACCGTGAAGAATTACTTGGCGTTCCATATATCAACGAAAACATATCAACAAGTAAAATCTATATAGAAGATACTTAACTCAAAATAGAGTAAGTTGTCAAGTCAAAATTCCCTTGCAACGTCAGGGTAGCCCCTGGTGTTGCTTTGGTTGACATTAATGACAACCTCAAATCATCTTTAGATCAACAATCTCCCCCTTTGGCATTGATGGCAACACAAGTACTCCCTGTACAATCATGGCACCTCTTTCTAGTAGCTTCTCTCCCACTTTGACATCAATGGCAAAGGGTAACTCCCCTTGACACACAACCATCCTATGGACCTATACACACTTCCACTCCCCTTTTTCTTTGAATAAGGAAAATCTAATGAGAACTGGGCAGAATCCCAAGCTGCTAGCGAAGATATTCAAATGCTTCATGAGGTAAAGGTTTACTGAAGATATCAATGATTTGTTATTTTGTACCAACATATTCAAGTTCGATATTCTTTTTAGTGACTTGTTCTCTAACAAAATAATATTTTATCGAAATGTGTTTTGTTTTTGAATGCATGACAAGATTCTTTGAGATGCTGATGGCACTCGTGTTATCACAAAATATGGGAATAGGCTCATTGAATTGTAGTTGAAGATCTTGCAAAGTTTGTTTCATCTAAAGGACTTGAGTACAACAAGTTTCCACTGCAATGTATTCTTCTTCCACTGTAGATAATGAGATTAATGTTTACTTTTTTCTCAACCATGATAAGATGTGAAATAGCATGTGCACCTTTTGATAGAATGTTGGATCACGATCATGAAACATGAAATGAATTATAATTGTATGATCCGATAATTGTTAAGATAGATTTGAATGCTAACACATGTTTTATTTTGTAAATGTTATGATCTGGGTATGACTGAGGTCTAGAATAGCTGTGAAGTTATAAGTTATTATTTGTAGATCTATATGCCAGTTCACATTAGTGAAGGTGCGTATACATGCTGGTTCAACTCTTCCATGCAGCGTATGCAAAATAAAAGCCTCTTGTTTAGAGATGACCAATCTATCTGATTGGTGCCACTATTTTACTGTTGGTTTTCAATGATGTCCTCATTAGATCTGAGCATAGAGTTGAATGTACAAGGAGATTGAGTCTGATTGATTTCTTGATTAAATGAGAAGGGTTATCTTTGTTGTTGTCTATTTAGAACTCTATAATTTGACAGTAGATCTTCAAAATGTTACTGGTTGGTATAGTTTTGATTCATAAGTTTTTATGATTCGGTATTTTTGGACGTATACGTAGGTTTGGTTAAAGGAAGTAGCATATACATGGAAGGTTCGATTCATTGAAGTAGCCTATACATTCTGACATATTATTTTTGATGTTGTAGTTGGTTCTAGTTGACGATGTAGGTTTATGTGTTCATCACAATGTTCTGGTGACAGTGATCTGACTAATTGATTGTAGGTAGATGCAATTATTGTAGTGGTGATTGTTTTGAGCTTCAATGTTACTGATGGGTCTAGTATTAAAATTTGATGAAATGTGGCGTTCATATTGTGTTCTTATGTACTAGGCTAGAGCCTATGTATCGGTAAACATATCATCCAGTATAACCACAAGGGGGTTGGATCTCTCTTCTGACAGAAGATGGAAAATGAGAGATGGTTGTAGCCATCAACATGTAGATTCTATGTAGTGGAAAAGTCTGCACCAGTGAAAAAATTGCAAACACTTTTTATTATAAGAAGATTGAAGACTCAGATGAAAACAATAGTGGTTTTTTTCCACATTAGGTTTACACTTGAAAAATTATGGTGTTCATGTTTGTTGCTTATGTGTGTTGATTTATTATGTTCTTACTGCATATGTTTACTATTGAATGAATCACACTTTCATTAAAGGCTATGAATTATTTGTTTATTACATATACGTTGGTTTCATTCTTTATAGTCATGGACATATGCTAGTTGGTTTCAGTAAAGTAGCGTATACTAGAAAAGGAAAATCATAATTGTGAAAGTTAAAATATTGATTTACCCCCTCTCTCAACATTTTTCCCAAGAATAGCCAAGGTTTCCAAGGAAAGAATGTATTCCAATTACTTTGAGATGGACGTTCATAACACTGAAATTGTGAATTAGGATCTTGCATCATACCAGGTTGACTACGCTCCCATAGTCTTCTTGGATAGACATAACATAACTGATTTGGAGATTGCCTTGTTTGATTGTCTTCTTGGTAAAATTCCTTCAACCTTGGTAATGATATGAAATATTTAATAGCTTGTTATTTTACATGGATAACATAAATATCAACATCTTATTTTCTCTCATCTTCGATTATTAGAAATTTTACTTGCTTTCTTAGATTGCTAAGGATTTTTGTTTTAAAATTATCAAGCAATTTTCCAATTTTAGCTTGACCTACCAATATTTATGTTGATTTACTTTATATTTCTCTTCCTCTTTATATGTGTTTTCATGTTTCACAAATTTCTTCAAATGATAATTGGTATACATCACCTCCACTCATAAAATCAAGGAGATCAATCTACTCATCCCTATTTTTTTTAAGTAAGAGGGTTCTTAGTGTGACATATCCTAAATGATGTAGTTTTTTCCTCTTAAGATTATACATTATCCTCTATATTAGATCCTTAAGGATCTCATATTATTTTTTATTCATTCCAAATATTTCTTCTTTAAGATCATGGTCTTTATATCTTTGTAGAAATATATTTTGAATATCATTCCATGATATTATTGAATTAGTCCCTAAACTCATGAACCATTTAAGGAGTTTATCCTTCAATGTGACAAGAGATAATCTAGAGTTTTGAGTGTTTGCTAGGTAACCATAAGATATATAAAGAATTTGAAATTCAAAGACAAAGGTTTTTGGACCCTCTTACCTCATAGCATGGAAGTTGGGAAGGAAACATGGAGGGGTGTTCTTCATATACACATGAAATCAGTATCATGAATGGGAAATCCAAGAGGTTTTTCTTCATTGTGATCATCTCCATCCATTTAATCTACGTTCTCTCCCACCTCTTCTTCTTCTACTTGTAAAAGTGTATGGTGGTTTGGCTCTTACTGCACATCATGATCAGATGACATGGTTGGTGTTGGAGAAGTATTTTTAAATATTTTGAACAATAATGTTAGTCTAATGAAAGTCTTTGTTTTCTAAATGAAATATTCCTATTGAAAATTTTATTCTTCCAGAAAGCAAAACAAATTAGTCAACTATGGTGGAAACAAAATGCATACTTTGACACCTCCCTGCCAACGATGCCAAAAGTGGGTGGGCCTGGTAGTGACCCAAGACTGTGGAAACTCAAAAGGGCTCCTCAACTCTATTTATCAACTCATGTTTTGTACAAAAATTTGATATGATAGTACTATAACCACAATATATGGGATTCTACTCTGCCACCCTCAACTAGGACATCTTATCAATAGTTCTCCAAGACCATTCCTCCTACTGAATTAGAATGAAAGCTAGCTAATGAAGATAAAATTTAGAAGCCACCTCTAACTATGACAACGAAAAATCTATTAAATTCAAATTGAAAGTATTATTGAAACAATTCATGAAAATGGAAGAGCTAAAGTACTTTCAGAAAGGAAATGGCATTATTTTGCAATCATCCATCGATTTCTCAGATCTACTTCCAGAAAAGAAGCTAAACTCTCTTTCATAACCTATCAATCCATAATTCAAGATTCTATGTACCATATAAATATCTCACACTTGCATGTAAATAAATGTTCTATTTGTGCTAAATGTGTGATATGGAAATTAACTTATTATATTGTTGTAGTGAAGGAAAAGGAGGGTTTGTAGTGGCCTAGGAGATTCCCCTGATCATGAAATCATAGGTGGGGGTAAAAAACATTCTAAACTAGGTCCAAGTTTTAGTAAGGATAAAAAATGTGGAAGAAATAGGTCCTATGGGTGTGCTACATGTGGCTACTACAAGAGCCCTTTATTGCTAAAGGAGGTATGTTAATGCTACATGAGGGCTCCTAATAAGGTTTAAGAGGTGAAAATGATGGTTTAAGGGTATGGAAAGGTGGATGGAGGTTAGGGTAAATGAGTGAAGGTTTTCCAAAGCCCCTATGCAAGATCAGAGCCTTTTGAAGCCCTATTTTGCTTAGGGAGGGATTCTCTTGGTGACCCTAGCAAAACGATCTCATGAAATAAAAGAATTTGGAAAAAATTTGGGGTTCACAAGAGAAGGTGAGGCAGATAGATATGGAGGTGGTGATGATTACCTTTTCTTCATGTTCAAACATCCCTATAATCATTACGTGCGTACATCCATTTGTTATTGACAGGAGGAAACAACTAGTATTGGAAAATATGAGTTAATTTCAAGTCTATCTAATCTATCACAGAACTATTATATAATCAATACAAAAAATCCTAATATATAACAAGAACATGGAAAATAAGATTCATAACAAAAATATTCTTCCAAGGACTCATAAACATAATGATTTTGGGTTTTGGTTGTAACTCCTTCTATTCATGTTCCCATGAGAGAGATGAGGTAGAGGCTACAATCATAGATTTTGACGGATTATTCTCGACTAAAATACAAGATACTAAATAATAATCTGAAACTAAAAGAGATACAAGTACACAAGAGGGACATAGGCCACTGGGTTGGGCCTAAAGAAAAAATCACCAGCCCTCTGGAACTAACTTAGTGGTGAATTAACAATAAACTTCTCATTATCATTGAATCAGTGTCTAATACATCAAATAAAAGTCCAAATAACAATGCCATGTTCCTCAGCTTAATAGTTACTTAGATGAAAACAAAACATGAATCTTAATGAGCTCTTCTACACTCTTATTCATACAAGAGGGTAGCTACTAATAGCTCCCTAGAAAATAGCAATATTTGTCTCCTACAACTCGAGATTGGTGGTTCTTGCTCCTCATTACTTTCACTTGCCTGGATTCCAATGACCTCGAGATGATGAGAGATAAAGTGATGTGACATTGGGCTAATTGAGGTAGTTAAGGAGGTGGAAAACTACCTATATTCTCTCCCTATTGTCCACTCTATGTCCCTACATAGAAATCATCTCAAAAGTTGTTCCATTTCTTCCAATTAAACCATATTAGGCTACATGACATGACAAACATCTTTTATCCTTGTCACTACGCATAATATAACAAAAAATGTAAATAAATGTGAGAAAGAGATAGCTCTAAAGCTACAGGATAGAATGATGAGCCTTTATAATGTGCCTACTGACAAGCCTCATCACATGCCATTCTAGAAAAGGGTCAGACTTATAATAGGCAGAGGTCTTTACATTTAATTTAACGAGTTCAAAAAGACAACTTCTCAAACAAACTTTCATGTTTTGGCAGTCTGAAAAGAGATAAAAAAGGACTCCTCTTCGAGGAACATGTCGTGTAAATGGTAGAAGCTATTTCCAGTCATGATGCTACTACTTGAAATACGTAGGGATCATGAGGTAGGCTAATAAGACCATTGATCGCAATTGTTTCTTAGGAAAGGGTAAAACATCGAAGTGAAAGGGTATGATCAACCAATCAAATAGTGATGATGGAATGATAAAACTAAGTTTAATCTAGTAGAAGTATACTAATAAAAATGGAAATCATGAGGGAGGGTTTCCTTTTTTATAAGATTAAATGATCCGAAAAAAGTGAGAAAAGTATACTCGATAACTTATTCTGATGTATTTAGGATCACAACAAGGATCAAATACTAAGAACAGAAGAGGATTCATTTTTATGCAAGGTTGAAACATAAAACAACTATGCTTGAGAGTAAGAGTGGTTTCATTTTTACACAAACCTGAAATAGAGGAAAAACTAAACTTGAGAGTTAGAGTGGTTTCATTTTTACACATGCAAGAGACAAAGGAAAAACTATGCCTAAAATAAGTTTCCATGCCCCCAACATAATGAATTTATTCTAAGGACATGCCCAAAAAGTTTTATTTCATTAAAATATCAAGTGAAAGACTTGAATCAACATTTACGATATCTAATTGAAGACTCGAGTTGGAGGAAGATTTGTTTCATTTTTTAATGATATTGACACAAAATAATAACATTGATCAAGGGACATTGTTTCATTTTTTAACAAGCTTGACACAAGTAAAGGAACTATACTCCATGACCTAGGTAACTCAGCAGCCTTCCGGGGGAAAGTTAATTATTGGTGAGGGATATCTAGGATGGGAGATGATGGTTAGGGCTGTTAACATTTTCATTCCACCTTGATACGTATTGTTTTGATAATTATGAAAACCCATACCAGGTTGTCCATTTCCAGGAAAGATTTCATATTGTTGAAAAGGGTGACCTTGGAAATATTGGTGGGAATAAGGTTTTTGCATTGTTGTTTTCTGACAATGGAAGCTTTTGGTATCCCTTGTAATGGTTTCCCTAATGAAATTTGCATCATTCCTAGAACATGGTGACTATTTGGCACTTGTGGCATGTTATAAATGGGTTGAATTACTTGTATATGTTTAGTAATCTAACCAAGTGAGTCATTACTTGAAGAAGGTTTTGTGAAGATAGGATAAATGTCGTCTTCTTCAAAAGGATTTGAAGAAGAAAGAAGAACCTAGGTGGTATGAAACTCACTCTCTACGTGCAAATTCTTATCAAGTAAAGGTGGAATCAAGTCAACCATTTTCTTAAACAATTGTTGCTTAGGAATAGACTCAAGGGATTCATGCTCAGAGAGAGTTGTATTAAATGAATATGGATTCAATTCAAGTACTTCAACAACTTGTGGAGGATTGGGAGAAAGCTTCCAATAACTAGCTGGAAGTTATTGTTGAGCCAAAAAATGTTTCCAATAATTTGGAGGCTTCATCCAGACAAGGGCAAAGGTGAATTTGATGATTCACTTCACATCACTTATAGGGAAGCTTAAATTTACCGTTCTTTCTCTAGAAATTATATTCACTAGTTAATGTTTTGTGACCAACATGATATCCAGAGAAAAATGGAAAGGGTTGATGTGAGCGTAAGGACCACACTTCTAATACCTATGGAATACCCAGTAAATCTCTAAGAAGGTGGTTAGCCTAAGAAATTATGCAAGGGAATTTATATTTATGGGGCTTTTTCGAAGGTTTATCAACATTAGTTGTATTAATAGAAACATTTTCTTTATTACTCCTTGCTTATTTTTCTTCTTCTTCTTTGTCATTTTCTTCTTATCCTTAGCTTCTTGGTTACTAGAATCAAGAATTTCACTAGGAAAGGAGGAAGAAATGGATGAAACAAATATGTGAAGAAGGAAAAGGGTCATCTTTAGAATCAAACTGAGGTTGATATTTCTCAGATGTAGGGTTACTTGGCTGAGAAGTGGTTTGGACATTTGGAACTGAGGTTGAAAACAAACAAATTGGTAAGCCAATGGTAAATCTCGGAAGGGACAACGTTGCCATATAAGGAGCACCAATATTTCCAAAAGAAGGAAAAAGACTAGGATTCCCATCAGAGGGGCTTCCTTCACTGGTAGAATCAGAAACTATTGCCATCAGTTTCAACCTAAGATTGACTGAGTTGTTCCACGTTAAGGATATTGTTCTGTGGTTAATTAATTGGTTTTAGAAATCAAAGGAACATATAAAAATAAAAGGATAAACAACCATATAATGATAACTAGGGATATAAGGACTACCAAGCCACTATGAACTACAATATACTATTGTCGGTACCTTCAAGAAATATCCTTTAGTGTTTTGTTTAGTGTATCACAGTTAACATGGTGGTTGACTCAATTACCTATGGCAAGATAGTAACCTAATGTGGAATTCCAAAATACACCGAGAGGTATGTGGAAGCACAATCAGTAGTAGTGTTGTCTAATGCATCTTGTATGATAGGAAATATTCCCTTATACTTTTCATATGGGGAGTGGAATATGATTTACCCTAATCGTATATTTTTATGTATGTGGGATAATGAGTATGCCTACAATGTAACGCCGATAAGGAACGAAAAATCCTACATTTAAAGATTCCATAACACATATCTAGCATAGACCTATATGTGTGTCATTAATGTTCCAAATTATCCTTAGGGTAATTGATTAGATTTTAAAATTTCTCTTCAATTATGTTTAATTTTAAGGCTCACAGTACGAGTTCACCTTAATTACCTATCATTCAACTATTCTGATAACAATAAATATTTCACATTTCGATGAAAATCTATCTACGAGAAGGATGAGACAAACAATAATGCAACAACTAATGATGCAACCAAAAAATCTTCCTAATAAGATATTTCAAACCAATTTCTCCAATTTAATTCAAAACCCTATATACAATGCAAGAAATGGAATTTTTTCTTTTCTTTCCTTTCAATTTTGAAATGCGATGAAACTAAAATCCACTTAGATCATTGATGAAAGAACTTAAAAGAAATGGGATTTTAGCATAAAAATTACTTTAACCAATCAACAATAAATCCAAATGTTTAGAAAAACCAAATTGATTAGAAGAAATACAAAAGTCAAAGAAACTCTCATCAAAGGTAAGAAAAATCAAATATAAACATAATGATGGCTTTATAGTGACACAAACAAATTCATAGAC
The DNA here is from genome assembly GCA_000404065.3 of Pinus taeda. Taxonomy (NCBI): domain Eukaryota; kingdom Viridiplantae; phylum Streptophyta; class Pinopsida; order Pinales; family Pinaceae; genus Pinus; species Pinus taeda. Next base: position 131,731 of record APFE030897117.1, on the reverse strand, counting down.
TCAAGAAAAACTTTTGGATCAAAGAAGAACTGAGGGAAAGGTAATGAAATGCAAATTTTTTCATTCTTCAGGACCATTGCGTGTGCAAAATGGGAACTTTTTTGAACCATTACACTTCCAAAGAGGAGATATTTCATTGGGTTGCTCTGTCTCAGAATAAAGAGCATGATTGGGCTAATTTTGTTCAAAAGATGACACAAAAAGCTATCAAGTTCAGAATCCTATTTTATTAAGGCCAATTATTATCAGAATAATTCAATTCAAAGGTTAAAAATGACAAGGACAATTACACCACTAAGGGAAATATCACTCCATAGTATGGTTGCCAAGATATTATGTTGGAAATACCCTTTCACAGAAAAATATGAATTCTCTAGATCTAGTGGTCTGATATAGAAACAACAGGGGAAAAATATCTATGTTTTCCTTAGAGAAATTATAATGCACAAAGGAGACTTACCTAGAATCCGTAGTAAGCCCTCCTATTTTTCTTTCTTGTAAGCTCCAACTATAGCTCCGAGTGCCATAAGTGGAACCTACAAAATGACTAAAACAAACTAGAGAACTAGAATATCTACATAGCATAAAATAAGTCCTGTAATAAAGGAGTCAAATGGAATTGAAATACATAAGCGTCAACACGACATGAGTATAGGAAAATAGAGTTCTTTTTATAATAATGAATGAAAGATATAGTTACAACCATTTATAGAAGATTGACTTTGTAGATGCCTCCCAAATCGTCTTTTCCTTCCTTTCAACAAAGAAAACATTCAAACTCACCATAATGCATTAATAGAGGAGAATTACTTAGGCTCAAAGTAGTAGTGTGAGGGCAGTAGTAATCTAAAAAATCCAACATATACTCTATCGGAGGAAATTAATTTATACGGTAAAAGTGGTATTTTAGGGTTTACAAATATAGGCTTGATATCCACATATGAAGGAGGATAAGCTATAAGGATAAAATATAAGAGCTCTATAGTAAGAATTTGAGATCTCTATTAATGGTAAATGGTTACAATCACCTTAGAAGCTTATGGAAGCATAAGTTCCATAAGTAATTTTTATTTCTCCTGAAATTATAGAACCATCACACTTTTAAGATAGAGAAAACTATGTTGATCAGTGTAGGTTCTCAGTTATGCAACTTGCAATAATTGCAGATGGAATAATGTAAAAGGTGTGATTGGGCCAAAAACATGGTTTTTGAGGTTATTGACCCATAAACTCACACGTTTTGGAGAGGTAATCCTTAGGGATTTTCAAAGCAATAATGATAACGTGTCAAGGATGTTGATTGATCTGGTTTTTAGGCCATTTTATTGGATGTGAAAAAAATACTTGTAACAATCAACATATTTTCATTGAGAGATGAAAATTGCATTAGCAAAGTATCGAATTTCAATTCCTAGGAAATACTTCTTGAGCCCTAGATCAGTCATATCAAACTCTATTTGGATGGAAACTTTCAATTCTTCAAACATCATATTTCTTGGAAAAATCATATCATCAACATAAAGGAAAAGAATGAGGATTTTACTATGATCAGTTTTTGTATAAATATTTGGCTCATGGTTGTTTCTCGAAAATACAATTTGGATGAGGTAAGTGTCGATTCAAATATACCAAGCTTGGGGAGCTTGTTTCAAATGATATAAGTCTTTCTTCAAATTGTACATGTGATGGTCCTATCTTGGAACTTTAAAACTATGGGTTTGATCAGCATAAAGATATTGCTACAATATGCCATTTAGGAAACCAAATTTTACATCAAGTTGAAAAACTTGCGATTTGTGTTGTGTTGAAGTGGCCATAATAGTTTTAACTATGTCTATCCTTGCTACTGCAGTAGAGGATTCACCATAGTCAACACCAAACTATTGTGAGAGTTCTTTGCAAACCAGTATTTCCTTATGTTCCTCTATTTTTCTTTTTTCATTAAGTTCGGTTTTCTATACCCACTTGAAACCCATGCTGGTTTTGTCTTTTATGAGCTCAACTAATTCCGAAGTCTCATTTTTCATTATGTATTTGATGTCCTAATTCATTTCATCAACCTAATGTTTCTATTTTATTATCTCTTCAAAATGGGTTGGTTGACAGGTGTTAGGTCCCTATACTACTAGTATAACCCCTTATTGTTGTTAGTACAACCTGCTTATTATATTGTTGTGCCCATGTAGTCCCCATAATGTTATTATTGTGCCCCATAGAAGCCCACTATTGTTATTATTGTGCCCTTACATTATCATTGTTATGTCGACTTTGATTATATTATGACCCCTTAGACTCCTATATATAGAAAGGAAGTATTTTCATTTGTATCATCCATGAATTTTCTATTTGTGTAATGTAAAGGAGTTTTCCCCCTCGAAGAGGCTGATCTCTAAGGTTTTGATATTTCTTTTCTATATTTTTATGAGCTAGTTCCATAACATTTGGTATCGGAGCTTTGGATTTTAGGGTTTCGCTTCCCTAAACAGGCCATTGTGGCATTTTTGCTATAAATTTTTCGATACAAAGTTTCAGAATCAACAAAAAAAACCCATTTGAGAAGAAATTGTTCTAAACCTTCGAACCAAATTTTAGATCTTTTCGTGTTATAGTTTTGGATATATGTTCTGAGGAATTTAGTTTTTTTGCAAGCCCTAGAATTTCATCTAAAACAGGCCATCATGGAATTTTTGCTATAACTATTTTGCTAAAAGAAAAACCCATTTAATAGGGAATATGTCTGAAACTCGGCTCTAAATTTCAGATCCTGTATCACTATATTTTTAGAGATATAATGTGAGGAAGTTAGGGTTTTTGCAGAACCTTGAATTACATTCCAAACAGGTCACCATCAGAAAATCGTCATAACTTTTGTTCTAGGCATCAGAATGAAATTTCATCAGAAGTTTCAGAAAAGAGGACTTCCTGTATTTTTTTGTATATCAGTTTCAAGTACTAGGGTGGAAATAGTGAGACGTAGCCCATTGTACAAATTTTCTCTACTGAACTAGTCTAGAATCAGGTCACCGTGGGAGATTTGGCATATCTCTCTCTGATATAATCAAATTCTGATCAGAGTTGTAGGGTTAGAAAAAAATGAAGAGAGCTACTGTAGGAAGAAATTTTAGAACCTCGAGATTTGAAATTATAGAGTTATAGTCATTTCAAGATCGATCTCCTAAAATCAAGATAGATCGAGATGAGGAAGTTTGGTGGCAAGGATTTGGTAAATTGGATACTACAGATGGAGAAATATTTTGATCTACACAGTGTACCACTATTACAAAAGGTATGAATTGTATCTTCATATTTAGAATAAGAGGAATTTTTATGATATGAAGGGCTTTATTGTCATAAACCACTTGTTACATGGTCAATTTTCATCGAGGAAATTATAGCACATTATGAGGATACAAAGAGCAACACATTCTTTAGAGAAACAAAACAACAATTGGAAGAAAGAAGAGAAAAAGGGCTTTGTTACAAAGTGGAAAGAAAAATTATGGCAACAAGGAAGTCTACCCCTCACAACTATAAAGATGGAAATGATGTTTCTCCTAGCCTTCCACAACCTACAAGGGTTACAACACAAAAACTGGAAGAAAAAAGAGAATAGGGTCTTTGTTATAATGGTGATAAAAAATACATTAAAGGTCATAAGTGTCCTAGAAGAAATTATTTTACATTGATTTTTGAGAGAAGGAAGAAAATTATCAAGGAACATCAAAAGAGTAGTATATACACTAGGAACTAGCCCTAGAGAAAGAACAAATGAATCAGACCACATCTTGTAAAGCATTGGAAATAATTACTACTCATCAAACTCTTAATATGGAAGGACATATCAAGAAGAAAAAGGTTCAAGAAATGAAAGACCACATCAAGAAAGAAGAAATGAATCCGACCATGTCTTGTAATGCAATGGCCAGATTTACCAATCCTCAAACTATGAATATAGAAGGACATATCAAGAAGAAAAATGTTCAAGAAGTGAAAGATCACATAGAGCATCAAGAAATGAATCCGACCATATGTTGTAATGCAGTGGAATAAATTACAACTCTGCAAACTCTAAATATAGAAGGCATATCAAGAAGAAAAAGATTTAAGCAGTGAAAGGTCACATCGAGCATCAACAACAAGTTCTCCAACTTTTAAAGGTTAACGCCACTTTGGTGCAGAATCAAAAGAAACAACAGGTAGATCAACATCGTAATGAAAGAAGTTTTGATGTAGGTGATTGGGCATTTTTATGGTTACATACATAAAAGCAAATTTCCCTCAAGAAATATATTTATGAGACGGAAATGTTGGCAATACTACACACACTTAAGAAATGGCGACCTTACCTAATGGGAAGTCACTTCAAGGTAAAAATGGATCATGATAGTATTAAATACTTTTTAGAACAAAGATTATCCTCTAAAGAGCAACAAAAACGGGTCACAAAGATGTTGGGTTATGACTTCCAAATCATCTACAAAAAATGGAAGAAAAATGTTGTGGAAGATGCACTCTTAAGAAAGGATGAGGATGTGGAAGCATTGTTGTGCGTCATTTCTTTATCCAATCAGATTGGATAAATGAAACAAGGTATGATTGGAAGAAGGATGAAGAAGTGTGGCCACTCATTCAAAATTTGCAGAAGATCCCAGTTCAAACAATATTGCCAGAACTTGAGAAGGAAAGAAAAACCATATTAGAGCCTAAAGTAGTCACAAAAACAAGAATTTAACAGCTAGAAGTCATTTAATTTCAGAGTATCTCATCAAGTGGAAGACCTTACCAGCTGAGGATTCCACATCGGAGGAGAATAATTTTATAAAGGAGCATGAAGAACTACTCAAGTGTTGAGGACAACACTTTTTGAAGTATAGGGGCATGTTAGGTTTCTATACTACTAGTGTAACCCCATATTGTTATTATTCTGCGCCATAGAAGCCTACTATTGTTATTATTGTGCTCTTACATTATTATTGTTATGTCATCTCTGATTATATTATGACCCCTTAGACTCCTATATATAGAAAGGAAGTCTTTTCATTTGTATCATCCAAGAATTGTTCATTTGTGTAATATAAAGGAGGTTTCCCCCCCTAAGAAGCTGATTTCTAAGGCATTGATCTTTATTTTCTATCCTTTTGTGAGCTAGTTTCATAAATTTTGATGATCAAAGTGATTCTCCTATTGATATATTTCCCTTATTCCTCCAATTTTCTAATTTTCTTCTAAAGACATTGAAACACTACCAGATTCACTACAAGAGGAGGTATCATTTTGAAAGTGTGGTGTCCCTTATTGCAGTTGTAATATTGGCATTTGAGGTGGATGAATAAGATGATGAAAAGCTTCATCAATTTGATCAGACCAAGATTTATTTTCAAAAAAAATCTCAGCTTAATTTGTTTTCCTTAGTGATTGAAATGTAGAGTTTATAGGATTTTGACCATTCACTATAGCCTACAAAGATACATTTTTCACTTCTATCATCAAGTTTATTTCGTAGCTTCTCGAGAACATGTTGAAATATAACACAACCAAAAATTCAAAAGTGAGAGACATTAACCTTCTTTCCATTCCAAACTTCTTTAGGTATTGCATATTTGACAATAGATGTTGGAGATCTATTGGAAACATAAATTTCAGTAGAAATAGCTTCAATCCAATAGACATTGGGCATCTTCTTTTTGCAAAGCATATATCTTCACATATCCATTATTGACTAGTTTTTCCTTTCTACTATTCCAATATGTTATGGTGTGTATTTGGTTGTGTTATGCATGATGATTCCTTGTTGTCCAAAAGATGATTTCAAATCATTGGAATTGTATTCTTCTCGTTTTTATTGCATGAGAAATTTTAAAGTATTTACTCTTTTTCTTTTCCTTCTACTTTGAACTCTTTGAACCTTGAGAAAGTATCAATATTATTTTTGAAAAGAAACATATAAATAAATAAAGGTTAGGAAATAAACAGTGCCACCAATGGGCTATGTTTACATTGGGTCACATATACTTGTGTGGGCTATCTCTGAGGGTTTTTTTTTCTCTAGTGAAATATGTGGGAAGATGTCTCATTTATGATTTGATACAATACAAATTTCGCAGTTACAATATTTTTCATTCACAAAATGGATACCAATGATCATGGGATATTCCTAAAAAGGACTTAGACTCTTGAAGGGAATCTACCCATACCTATAATTCCATAAATGTGACTCATGTATCCTTGATATGTTATGTGAAAATGATTGTGAGATATTTTGACTTCTAAGAATCAAGGGAAACATTCTATTCTTTGTTTTTTCTACCTTTTATATTAGTCTTATACTAGGAAGTTTCTCATAGATATAACATGTGGTTGCTAGAAATATTACATCATAATCATGTTCCATAAATTCACCTACACTAATGAATATGATTCATATGTGGAACATAATAAACATCAAGTATATGTCTTTGATGCTTTTTTTTGTGAGAATAAGAACAACGTTTCCCTTCCAATTTTATAGCGGAACAATATCTAACAGTAATTTCACATGTTATGCAATAATAGATGCATAAAACTATATTTTTGTTACCTGTCATGTTGTTGTTGTAGCCACTATCTAACAACTAGAGGTCCTCTTTATGATTGTCCTCACAAATATGGAATGAAAGAAAAATGGTATTTTAGGATTCTGCTTAATTTTTAGAGATGTGGAAACTCTCTCTTTGTTGATATCACAGTTTCTTTATGCATCGATCTTCATAATGCCCAAATTTCTTGTAGTGGTAGCGTTGGACATTAGATTTTCTCCACGATCTTCTTATTTCTGTTTGTTTTTGTGATGTTATCAACTATTATTTTCTGCGATGTTGTTTTGTAGGTTTTCCTTTGCCTATGCCTTGTTTGCAGCTGCTTTTATATCATCCGCTTCTGCCTTAACCAAGAGAAAATTGTGCGTTTATATATTTTTACATGGTTTTTTCTCCCATATTAAATCACGGTTCACATGAAAAACTCAATCTAGTTAACTGTTTTACTCAAACATTTGTATGATGTCTCAACTCCATCATCATTGTTACAACCAAGTCATATTTCTTTAGTAGGCTTTAGAGGTATCTTGCATAAATTTTCTAATCTAAAATGGTTTCACGAAGAGGTTCGATTTGATTTAAAATTCCCATGAATCTATTCATCAACTAATCAACATTCTCTATTTCAGTCATCTTTACGGTTTCAAACTGAGCCTATAATTTCTGGAATTTAACACTATTCACTATAGCATTACCTTAATATGTAGATTTTAGAATATCTACATGTTATTTTTCTATTGATGTCTCAGTTATCTTGTTGAAGATAGAGTCATTGATTGAATTTTTTATCCAACATTTGGCTCGATGCTCTTTCCTTCTCAGTTAAAATATTAAATTCCTATTATTATTGGTTATGGCTATGAATTCCTCTTGATTTGGATCTACAAAGGTTTTCTAAAGTGCATCACAAGAACCTTGCACTTTTAGAAATGTATTCATCTATGAAGAGAAAAATTCATAGATTTTCCAAGCAAAATCGGTGTTTGTCGCAAAGTATTAGAGGAAGCCATGGTATTTTTTTTCAATATGGACATGTGACCCTTTTGTTTTTAAACTTCTTTAAAAAAACAAAATTTCCACTTTCTCAGACGCTTCCAATTTTTTCAAAATCTCTTTTTTAAACAATAAACACCTCATTTTTAGAATAAAAATCCTTTCCTTTTAATATAGGATAATCAAAGCCTCTTTTTTAAAAAACTAATCACCTTTGTTTAACAACATGAAAGTTTGATCTGTAAAAATTCAAAATAAAAGCATGTGTATGTGAAGAATTTGTTCATGAGGATGGTCATCAAGAGCTATGTAAGGTGAATGAATTTATGGTCGAGCAAGGTGAAAAGAAAATAGCACACATCGAATTTATCACTGTGTAAAACTGAACTACAATGCAGAGATGCATAAAATTACAACATCCTCGTAAGTATATAGAAAGTTTGATTTTTGCAAATGCAAAGGAAAAATATGCTTATGATAGTGAGTTATTCAAGGATGGTGTCGAATACCTACCCATGATTAATTATTTTATGTAAAAAGAAGAGAAAAAAAGAAATGTGAGGCATGGAGTTGGACTACCAAGGAATATTGAGAGTATTAATGTCACTATCTGCTAGGTGTCATATTCAATTTTAATTCAGTTCATTTAGTTGATTTGAGTTGAATTTTAGGTGGGACTTTCTCCAATTATTTATTGTCATTGTTTCCTTTTCTCCTTTCTAATCTATTTATTTGTTACTCAGTGATTAGAAGAGTTGTTCACTCCATTGAAAATTTTGAATATATTATATGTGTATTTATGCCTCTCTAATCTTTGTCATTGTATCATAGAACAAGGTTGCATAACAATCCAAGGAGAGTAGAATTTCAAATTAAAATTTCTCTCACAAAGAAATAACATAGGTCGAGAGGATATCAAGGTCGAAAGGAGCTAGGTGGAATTAAAAAAAAAAAAACTAGATAAGACCATCAAAATCTTAAAGACAAAGATTTATAGGTTAAGAAAGAAAAGGTGAAAAAATATTGTTGGTTCCTAACATCTTTGAAGAAAAAAAGGTACGCCATTATTGGCAACCTTTTTCATGGAACTAGCTTTCGAAGCACAAGTTTTTAAGAATTCTATAGGGCTATAGTTAGAATGATTTCTCTTAAACTTGATAACTACGTGTGATTTGTTTTTACTTTTTATTACTTCTTAGCTTATTCTCATGTTATTAGGTTATTCTTATCATCAAATAGATACAAAAACATGAAGATAAATATTACCCAAGAACGCAAGATACAAGGTACAACCTAGGGAAAAAACCTCCTCGCTTGAGAGGAAAACCCACAAATATCTTCTCTTCTTATATATTCTTCAAATGATGAATTCCAAGACCTCTAGACCAATACCAAGTTTGACCTTCTTGATGATGTGCTTCCCTTGTCCAATTCAAACCTAATCAAATCTCCTCTAGTAGCACATCCTCGACCGCCAATAAATGAATTTGACCTCTACCCCAGGTCTAAAATTTTTGGCCCCCACTAACAACTACTATCTTCACATGTGTGAGAATATTAGGGATTTCAGAGCTTCTTTTGACACTTGCTTGGGTATTTCCTTCTTCTAGGTCTTGAGGATAAGCTTGTAGATTTTACTTTGTCCTTCTTCATTCAATTCCTCCAAGTTCAATATTATTGCTACAAAACTTGGCCTCCTTCTCTCACATGTGTGAAAATAGAGAGAAAAAATATGAAACAATTGTCCTTTCTTCCTTCCTTCTTTGCTTCTCTTCTTCTTCTTCTCCTTTTCTTAAATTATGACAAGATGAATGATGTCTCTATGAAGCCAAGTTTCCTCCTATATATAGGCCTGAAAGCTAGATGAAGTATGTTATTTTAGGTCGAATTCTTAGCTATGAGGATGACTTGACCGTCGAGGGTATGTTTAATCTTTTAAATAGAAGTATATTTCTTTTTACAAGTTACAATGTACCTTATGAGGCCTCCTTGATATGACAATGATTGTTTTGACATCTTGACCCTAGGATAACCCATAGAGTTACTGAGTGGGTACTTGACCTATAAAATAAAAAGCCTTGAGCATGAAAATCATGCTACAAAAACAATAATAATATTTTTCTTTTAATTTACAATAAACAATATTCAAAAATACATTTCATATTTATGAATAATGAACCTAGTTACACATTTTTAGATACTTCTCTTAACTAGGGAGGTATTCATAAATGGTACATTAACATTCTCAAATTGAATATTTTTTATAAGAAGAGTCAGATTGGTAATCCATATCTTTACATCAAATCATCCAACCTTGTCATGTAGGAAGGAGATGACTAATAGATTTATCTCTCTACAAGATTAAATCACAATGTTGGAGCGACCAATGATTGATAGACACCATCATCATTATCTCTCAAGGCACATACCCCACCAAGGTATTCATAGTGCATGTACTTCTAGGACAATTCCTATCATGGAATATCACATCCTCAAGGAATTCCCTCCAAGACGACTCTTATCTCAGATGCTCAACCTGTTGCGTATGGAGCATGATTGTTTAGAGGTCTTTATTTCAGCTGGATGTATACCCCAAGAATTTTATACAACACTCCACACAAGGGGGTTGTGCGGGGGTACTAGTTCCCCCCTGCAGAGGTTTAGGTAGGCCGATCCCCCCTGGTTGGGGGGTCTAGGGGCTAGCGGTCCCCCGGCGGGGGTTTTGGGGCAACGCCCCCGGAGCTAAAAACAAATGTAAAATTCCCTTGTAAAAATATAGTAATTTCTCGTTAATCTGGGCCGTTTGTTAGGCGGATGATCTAACAGTAGAACTTCTGTTTTTTTTAGGGTTTTTTTCCCTAGAAGGAAACCCCTCTCTTTGTATGAGGGCATTGTATTTGAGGTTCTGTAATAAATGTGTATTCTCTGTGCAAGAAGTAGAGAGGTGAGACTGTGAGAGAAAACAGAGGATATTACAGTGGATCTACTGTAGGTTGTGTCTCTTCATTTTGCTGGATAATAGAAAGGAAGGACTAGTTGTTCAGGGTGGACATAGCCCAAACTGGGTGAACCACATATATTTGTGTCTCTCTTTTTTTATGCATTTTCTATGTTTATATTTCTGCAATATTTTATGTGTTCCATTGATCCGTAATATATAATTTTCTAACTGGTATCAGAGCCAAAGGTCTATTTGGCTGAAAAGCTCATAGGAAGGAAGGGTTCCTCATTCAAGTGAGATAAATGGTGGAAGATGGTAAGTTTAGGGTAGAGAAATTTAATGGCCAAAAATTATCGCTGTGGAAGATGTAGATGGAAGATTATCTGTATCAGAAAGATCTATACCTACCATTGGGTGGAAAAACAAAGATGCCGATGAGTATGATAGATGAAGAATGGAACCTTCTCAATAGAAAGGAACTCATAATAGTATGGTTGTACCTCGCAGCGTCGGTCACCTTCAACATTTAAAAGGAAACAATGACAGAGGTTTTGATTAAGGCGTTGGAGAAACTATATGAAAAACCCTTGGCCTCAAACAAGGTATTTCTTATGAAACGGTTATTTAATATGAAGATGTCGGAAGGTGGATTTGTTGTAGAACATTGAAATGATTTTAATACTATTATAATTCAGTTATTTTTTGTAGGGGTAAACTTTGATGATGAAGTTAGAGTTGTGTTATTCTTGTGCTCATTACCAGAAAGTTGGAATGGTTCCGTAATGGCCATTAGTAACTTTGTTTCTGGATCTAGTACTGTAAAGTTTGATGATATCGCAGTAAATCAAGGAAAGGCATATCCAAGTCTAGATCGGGGATAGTGTGCTGGAAATGTGGAAATAAAGGACACATAAAGAAAGAGTGTAGATCTGAGAAGGGAAAAGAAGGAGATGAACAACGTGAAAACAATGATGAAGTAAATGTGGCAGGTGAGGTGTTACAAGATGCGTTGATTCTTTCTTTCGAATATTACTAATTCCTGGGTGGTAGATTCAGGGGCCTCATTCCATGCCACACCTAATAAGAAATGCTTTCATGACTATGTTCAAGGAGATTTTAGACAAGTTCGTTTGGGCGATGATAAACCCTGTAAAATTGTTGGAATGGGTAAGGTTCTTGTAAAATATCAGAATGGAAACCAATGGCTACTAAAGGATGTAAGGCATGTTCTATATCTAAAGAAAAATTTGATTTCAATGAGGCAGTTAGGTGGTGAAAGTTGTGTGACAAATTTCACAGATAAATCTTCGAAGGTCACCAAAGGAGCCTTGGTAATAGCAAAAGGTGAAAAGGTTGGTACATTGTGTTTATGCAATGGTATTTCTAACTCTGTTAATGCTTTAACTTTCAAAGGATTAGATGTAGCATTATGGCATCATAGGCTCGGACACATGAGTGAAAAGGGGATGAAGATTCTTCACTCAAGGAATTTGTTTCCAGGTTTGAAGAATGTTGATTTCGACTTCTGTGAGAATTTCATTTATGGAAAACAAAAGAGAGTCAGAATTCTCAGAGTTGGGAAAGAAAAGAAGAGAAAAGAATTAGAGCTTGTGCATACATATGTATGGGGACCTGCTCAGGTATCATCTCTTGGTGGCTCTCGTTATTATGTTACTTTTATTGATGATGCAACTAGAAAAACTTGGATTTATTGTGTTAAGAATAAATTTGATGTATTTGATACTTTCAAGAAATGGAAGGCTTTGGTTGAGATTGAGACAGGAAAGAAATTCAAGTGTCTTAGATCAGACAATGGAGGTGAATATAGCAACAAAGAGTTTGATAGGTACTATTCACAACATGGAATTCATAGAGAGAAGACAATTCCAAGAACACCACAAGAAAATGGTGTGTCAGAAAGGATGAAGAGAACAAACATGGAGCGTGCAAGGTGCATGAGATTGCATGCAGGATTTCCTTTACAGTTTTGGACAGATGTTGTAGATAATACTATTTATCTAATAAATAGAGGGCCTTCAATTTCCTTGGATGATGGTGTTCTAGACGAAGCATGGATAGATAAAAAGGTAAACTACTCTTTTTTAAAGCCTTTTGGTTGTGAGGCCTTTGTCCATATTAATAAAGAAAATAGAACAAAGCTTGAGGAAAAGTCAAAGAAATGTACCTTTATTGGATATGGTGTTAATGATTTTGGTTATCAATTATATGATTACAAAAATCACAAAATCATTAGGAGCAGAGATGTAATATTCAATGAAAAGGTCTTGTATTAGAATCACTTATAAGAAAAGAAACAGGAAAAAGAAAGAAAGGAATACACAGTGCTTGATGAAATCACTGAAAAAGTAAAGGTGCCTAAAAATAATAATAATCAACAATGACAACAACAACAACATGCACCCCAAACACTTGAAAGTGGTGTTAGAAGATTTACCAGGATAAGTAGAGCCCCTGAATGATACTCCTTCATTATATTATTTATTATTGACTGATTCTGGTGAACCCGAATGTTATGAAGAAGAAATTTAGGTTGAAATCAGGAAGAAGTGGGAGGTAGCCATGCAAGAAGAGATGTACTGCTTAATTCATAACCAGACTTGTGACTTAGTTAGGTTCCCTACAGGAAAATCTACATTGAAGAATAAATGGGTTTATAGGCTAAAGGAATAAAATGGAGAAAAATAGAGGTACAAAGCTAGACTTGTGGTGAAGGGGTTTGTATAGAAGAAAGGTATTGATTTTGATGAAATATTTCCTCCTGTTGCTAAAATGACTTCAATCAGAAGTACTTTAAGTCTAGTAGCAGCTAAAGATTTGCATCTTGAGCAGTTAGATGTAAAGACAACCTTTCTCCATGGGGATTTGGAGGAAGAGATATATATGCAATAGCCACAAGGATATGAAGTGAAAGGGAAGGAGAAACTAGTGTGCAGTTTGAAGAAGAGATTGTATGTCTTAAAACAAGCTCCAAGGGATTGGTAGCTAAAATTTGACAAGTGTATGTCTAAACAAGGTTATACTAGATGTCACTCTAATCATTGTGTTTATCCGAAAAAGAAAAATGATGGCAGTTATATTATATTGTTATTGTATGTAGATGACATGCTTGTTGTAGGGTCTATCGTGCAAGAAATAAATGTGCTAAAAATAAAATTGGCAGATTCATTTGCCTTGAAGGATTTGGGAGCTACAAAATAAATCCTTGGTATGAGAATAACTAGAGACAGGAAAAATCGTAAATTAAGATTGTCTAGGAATGAGTACATACAAAAGGTGTTGAAAAGATTTAATATGCACAATGCAAAACCAGTTAGTACACCTTTTGCTAGGCATTTCAAACTTAGTAAGGAAATGTGCCCAAAGACCCAAGAAGACATGGATTATATGTCTAAAGTTCCATATGCATTAGCAGCTGGAAGCTTAATGTATGCAATGGTCTGCACAAGGCTTGATATTGCACATGCAGTGGGAGTTTTAAGAATGTACATGCATAATCCAAGAAAGGAACACTGGATGGGAGTGAAATGGATTCTTATATATTTGGAAGGTACCACAAATCAAGCGTTATGCTTTGGTGGTTCAAAAATTTCTCTACACAGATATGTTGATGCATATATGGCAGTTGATAGAGATAACAGGAGGAGCACTATAGGATATGTATTTACTATTGGTGGAATAGCTATTAGCTGGGTTTCAAAAATCCAAAGTGCTGTTGCACTTTCAACAATAGAAGTAGAGTATGTTGCTGCTACAGAGGCTAGTAAAGAAATTATTTGGTTACAAAGGTTTATGGGTGAATTGGATAAGGACAATGATATGGGCATGTTATACAGTGATAGCCAAAGTGCCATTCATCTTGCAAAGAACTCAACATTTTATTCAAAGACTAAACACATACAACTCAAGTACCATTTCATACGATCAGTGTTGGAAGATGGAGAGTTAAAGCTAGAAAAGATACACACTAGCGAGAATCTTGTAGATATGGTAACAATAGTTGTAACCAGGGACAAACTGAGAATATGCTCAGTTTCAGTTGGTCTTCAAGGATGACGATGAAGATGAGAAATATCCGGGTCTGAAGAGGAGTCATTGACCATCAAATGAAGCAAACGTGGAGTTGCTATAATCATTATCCAAGTGGGAGATTGTTAAGTATGGAGCATGATTGTTTAGAGGTCTTTGTTTCAGTCGAATGTATAGCCCAGGAAGTTTGTACACCCCTCCACACAAGGGGGCGCAGGGGTGACTGGTCCCTCCCATGGGGATTCGGGGGGGCCGATACCCCAGCTGGGGGGTCTGGGCGCCAGTGGTCCCCCAACGGGGGTTTTGAGGGCAGTGCCCCCGAAGCTAAAAACAAATGTAAAATTTCCTTGCAAAATATAGTAATTTCTATTCAATCTGAGCCATTTATTAGGTGGATGATCTGATAGTAGAACTTATGTTTAGTTTTTGTTCTTTTTCCCTAGAAGTCAACCCCTCTCTTTGAATGAGAGCATTGTATTTGAGGTTGTGTAATAGATGTGTACTCTCCGTGTGAGAAGCAAAGAGTTGAGACTGTGAGAGAAACCATAGGATATTACAACAGATCTACTGTAGGTTGTGTATCTTCATTTTTCTAGATAATAGAAAGGAAGGACTGGCTATTCAGGGTGGATGTACCCTGAACTGGGTGAACCACGTATATCTTGTCTCTCTTATTTTATGTGTTTTCTGTGTTTATATTTCTGCAGTATTTTATGTGTTCCATTTCTCTGTAATATATAACTTTCTAACACGACCTTATTATCAATGAATGTGAGACATTATATTCTTACCCAGTCTTCAATTATTTCTTAAAAAATAAAAGAAAATAATGAGTTGTCTATCTCTCCCTCTCAACTAGGGAGGATATATCACCCAAACTAAGCTCATCTCTTGAGTACAAAAGATTATTTTTAGGAAGAGATTTTGTCAATATGTCAGCTAGCTTTTCATTAGTGGAAATATATTGTAGCCACAACATTCCATCTTTCAAGATCTTAAAAAGGTAGTGATACTTGTTATTTTTGAGATTTGTCTACTGATGAAACATGGGGTCTTCATACAAACTTCTACAACTAGTGTTGTCACAATGTATCACCATAGGTTCCATTAGTCCTTCGAGTAATTAAGATAATAGCTTCCTCAACCATATAGCTTCACTACTTAATTCGGATGCTGTAATATATTCAATGTCAGTACTACTCAAAGCAATTGATTCTTAATTTTTACTCATCAGAGAGTCCATAAAGTATCTAGAACTAAAACATCATCCAATATCATTTCTTCCATCCTTCTCATGACCTCCTAGTGAAAATATGTGTATCCAATCAAGTGGATATCATTTCTCTTATCATACTTCAAGAACTAGTGGATTTTTCCTTACAAATATCATAGTATATGCTTGAATGTTATCAAATAATCATGCTTGGGATATACCTGGAACATAATGATAACAGTTATTGCAAAACAAATGTGTGGTCATGTTCATAATTCCAAAATTTCTTGTAGTAATAACATTGGGCATTAAAATTTCTCCATGATCTTCTTCTCTATGTTTGCTTTTATGATGATCTCAACCTTTATTTGGTGTGATGATGTTTTTTTTAATTTTCCTCGGTGTTTCTTGTTGGTGGTTCTATATCCTATGCTAGCCTCAGCCAAGAGATAATCGTTCCTTGAAAGATTGTTCCATGGTTTCTTCTCCTAAGTTAAGTCATGTTTTCTGTGACAAAATCAATCCAGTTAATTGCTTTACTAAAAAATTTGTATGATGTTTGGGCTCCATAATCATTGTTACAACCATGTCATATTTACTTTTTAAGCCTGAAAGGTCTCTTTCATTTATTTTGTTATCTGAAATTGTTTCAACAATAGGTTTGATTTGATTAGCAATGCACATGACTCTAGTCATGAACTAATGAACATTATCTATGTTAGTTGTACTTATGGTTTCAAACTGAGCCTATAATGTTTGCAATTTAACACTCTTCACTATATCATTACCTTGATACGTAGATTTTGGAATATCTGAGGCTTCTTTTGACATTGATGCGTCAATTATCTTGCTGAATATAGAGTCATTGGCTGAATTTTGTATCCAACATTTGGCTCAATGTTCTTTCTTTCTCACTTGAACAGTTGCATTCCTCTTATTATTGGTCGTGGTTATGAATGACTCTTAGGTCAGATCTACATAGGTTTTGTGAAGTCCATCACAACAATATCAGATTTTAAAAATGTCTTTATCTATAAAGACCAAAATTCGTAGTTTTTCCAAGAAAAACTAGTGTTTGTGGCAAAGCATTGGAGGAAGCTGTGGTTTATATTTTTGAATATGGATGTATGCCCTTTTTTAATCTCCTTACAAAAAAAAAAAAAATCTCATTTTTCAGACCCTTGTCATTTTTTTCAAAATCTCTTTTCGAATAAGGGAACACCTCCTTTTTAAAATAAAAATCCTTTCTTTTTAATAGAGCATAACAAGAGGCTGTTTTCAAAAAATTAATCAGCTTTTTTTAAAGGCTTGAAAGTTTGATCTGTAAAAAATACAAAAGAAAAATATGTGTATTTGAAGAGTTTATTCACGAGGATGGTGATGAAGAGCTATGCAATATGAATTAGTTTATGGTTAAGAAAGGCGAAAAGAAAAAATCACACATGGAATTCATCATCATATAAAACTAAACTACAAACCAATTATGCATAAAATTTAAGCATCCTTTAAGCATATAGAAAGTTTGATCTATGCAAATGAAATGGAAAAATATGCCTATATTAGTGACTTATTCAAGGATGGCGTCAAATACCTACCCATGATTAATTATCTTATGGGAGAAGAAGAATAAAAGGATAATGATAGGCATGGAGTTGAACCACCAGGGATTATTGAGAGTATTGATGTCACTATCTGTTAGGTGTTATAGTAAATTTGAATTCAGTTCACATAGTTGATTTGAGTTGAGTTTTATATGGGACTTTATCCAGTTATTTATTACCATTGTTTCCTTGTCTCCTTTGTAATCTATTTATTTTTTACTCAGTGATGAGAAGTGTTTTTCACTCCATTGCTAATTTTGAATATATTCTATCGGTATTTCTACTTCTCTAATTTTTGTCATTCTATATTTGATTTTGCAAGAAGATCAATTATTGTTAAAGGGACACACATGTTCTTTCCATAAGTTTTGTGAAATTAAAAATGTTGCTCAAAGCAAACTAAAGTGCAATAACTAGAAATGAAGATATTCTATTTACTTGGAATAAAATCTATTCTATTGACATAATTGAAATCTAATATATGGATTTGAAAACGAAATCTAGTTTATGTGTACAATTGAAATTTAATTTATTACATTGAGATTAAAACTAATCTATGAATGAAATTAAAATCTTCTTCTGAAAACGTGTTCAATCTTATTGAATTGAATAAAAATGACATCAAACCAAAAGGTGGTGAATTCAACTATAATCGTTGGTAGATTACTATTGTGTGTATGACTAATTGCATTCATTAAACTTGTGTGAACATGAGACTAAGAAGATCAGGTAGAATGAATGAACTAAAGACAATTTTTTTTTTGTTTTTTTAATTATGACTAAGCGCTTAACCCGTGTAATGAAATAAATGTAAAAAAAATATGTCATGAAACAATGCATTGACAGAGAACATTTAATGATATATCGATTAGATAAAATATTGATCAAACAAAATTGCATCAACAGTTAAATTAACATACAACTCTTCATCAAGCCCTATTTTTTAGTGCAAGGATTGAATAACGTGAGTCACAAACTATTTACCCACATTTACTTAAAGAAAAGAGGAACAAATAATTTTTATTAAAAACATAAGTCTTTCAAACGTGAATGATTAGAATTATTAAAAGTGTCATTTCCCCACTCGAAGGTTATTTATAATCCTTTTGAACAACAATTTGGAGAGATATAAGCCGAGAAGCTAGTTTATATTTGAAAGCAAAGCACTTAAATTGAAATAGGAATTTTGCTTCTCATTATTTTCTACAAGAGGAGGAAATCATGAGAAAAGTTAAGTTTTTCATATCAAAATGGTTCCCAACTTTTCTAGTTGAATCCAAGCTCACTTGGTGATGCCATGATTTGTCTTCACATTCTCAGCAAAGCTTGATTATTATAACAAGAGTTGTCTTTTGGTTGACCATCATATTTCCATATGTTCTCCATTTTTCGTCTACCTATATATCTTGTTCTCGTTCGAGCACGTTGGAACTGATGTAACCATGGGTGTTGTTAAAAATTTGTGGTTAGCTATAGAATCAATGCAATTTAGTAGCTATAGAAATGTTTTGAATTATATTGCATAAAAAAACGAAATATTATAAACTTCAAATGATACATACCTTTTTATTGTATCTGAGCACATCCAGAGTGACCTTGTAATGAAATTATGGTAGAAAAGATGTAGAAGAAGAAAAGGTAGTGTAAAAAAAAGAGGACAATTCAGGACCTCAACAATTTTCCTTTATGTTGATGATCTACTTTATATAGGTAAAATGTTGTGAGAAAAATTCAAAGCTACCATGAAAACAAAGTTTGATACACTAGTAGAAAATGTCAAAATTAGTGACTAGGTGACTAAAAACGTTAGTCACCACAACTTTTCCATGTGAAATACTACCAAAGATGAGCAATATTAATTGACCTGACTAAAAATGACTGACATAAATGACTAATTTAGTATTGGTTTAAATTATAAAACTAGCTAATACGTAATAAAACAAAAAGTGACTAATGTGAATGACTAATTTAGTCTAGGAAAAGGAATATTACTACCTAACAAGTACTACAATAATATGAACCAATAATTTATGTTAGTCAAAGATAATTGTATCACTTCAACAATCTAAACTTACAAGTGACATGGGATTCAAATGTTGTTGTATATTGACATAATGGTTATACCACATTAAACAATTCTTTATTGGATCATTCGATGATTATATTTATGGGGTTGGTTAGAATATTTAAGGTTATATGAATTGATAAGATGAATAGGTAACTAAATTAAAATCATTTTTCAATTTTGCATGCACATAACATCCTTCTAGACCCTAAAATTCAACAATAACCTCACACTTCCAAACATAATCTAGCTATATGGATGGACAAATACAACAATTCCAACATGAAACAAAAACCCACATAATGGAGACAAAACATTAATAAACACTAGAATCCTCAATCCTTAGTTCTAAAGATAAAAAATCTTGTAGAAATGCTCAAAACAACTGAACAAAACTTAGGTTGTGGATTGTTAATGTAATAATATGAATGAAAAAGGAATTTTTTTTGCAAATCATGGACTCCAACTACACTAACACCCCCACTTAAAACCAAGCATAAAAATGGTTTCAAAGCATCTACACTACTAATTAGCATGAGAAAATTTGAGCAGTGAAAATAATAATACTTATAAATTCTGAGGGAGGTCCATTCAATTTTGAGCCACAATGGTAATTATCACAACATCAATGACAAAAATTATAAAAAATCACAAAACAAGCGAAATCCATCCACTTATAAATTACAATTGGGAGCCTTGCAACATCATCCCACCAATGGAGAAATTCCAATCTTGAGTATTTGGTGCCAATATAGTTAACTTCATAGTAAATTTCAATAAAGCCTTGAATTTTTGTTTTATACATTTTTCCGATTAATCATTCTAATAGACTACTTCGAAGTTTGAACATTGTCCTTCCACCTTTATTTCGAATTAAAACAGAGAATTGATACATGTTTCATTCACCCTTGGATTTGATGGAGGAGAATATGAAAGACCAGCCGATTCTAACCAAGATATTTAAATAAAATTCCAACCAAATATCATAGATGTATCAGATACACTCCATGGATTGTGGGGCTTTGAAGGGTAGGGATGAACCTCAATAGCTTACTTTTTTCTAGATCAATATTATGAATATCCACATTGTTACAATGAAGAGCCTTTTTCAAAACTCAAGATACTAAAGTGATCAAACTTTGGGTCAAGTGATCAAACTCAGCAAACCCTCCATTGATCTTTATGACATTGAAGATCTTTCCATCGATGATGAGTTTTTCAGTGGCTAGTGGAAATTAATCCTCATGCAAGAGAAATTTTTTGTTTGAATAAATATTGGCGTCTAACTCTCTCATCATTAATGAAACCCATAAAGGAAAATACCAAAATCCCAATATGGATAAAAACTGTAGAGATCATAGAATTGGGAAGGATTTAACCCACATTTTTAATAATGAAGACCAACATGGAATATTTGTTGACTTGAAAAACTATGTTTATTTATTGTAGACATGTTCCAACCTGAAAGCTCTACTATAGGGAAAGAAATTTCACTTCGACATTGTTTAGGATAGCTTTGAGTGGAACACTATTCTTGATACCAATATTTTCATATTGTACACCAAGTGTTGCAGCCTAGAAGACACACAACTAATTTTTGATAAAATCATTGACCAGAATTTGGTGTCATGGATTTCCATGATTACAAGTTATGCAAGGTATGGAAATTAAAATAAAAAGCTAAAGCTATTTCATGAAATGAAAAGCAATCGGGGGAAGGTGAATGATTGTTTCTATCCTAGCCTTCTCAAGGCATGCACTAGTTTAACAACGTTGCAACAGGGAAAGGAGCTCCATGGATCTATGACTAATAATGGTTTTGAGTTTGAATTATTTGTTGAGGGTGCCCTTGTAGCCTTACATACAAAATGAGAGAGTATGGAGTCTTCACACTAAATGTTTTACCAAATGCCTCATGAAACTAATGTTACATGGAATGCAATGTTTGTAGGGCATGTCCAAGGTAATAAATGTGGAGAGAAAATGGAATTGTTCCATGAATTTAAGCTTATGAGTGTAAAGCCTTAATCCTTCAACTTCAAGAGTGTTGTTTCCATGTGCACAAAGATAGTTTCACTCACAAAAGGGAAAGATATCCCCAACTAGAATCTGGAACTAGAATTGAGTTGAATGTGTTTTTGGATATTTCCCTTGTAGATATCCATGCCAAAAGTTGAAGTGTAGGAAATTATTGCCAGGTATTCGACAAAATATCTCTACAAGAAGTGTCTTACATGGATCACAATGGCTACATGATATTTCAAAATTAGGAATTATGAATATGAAAGGGGGTTGGTGGTCTTGAAATGATCAATAAAGAAGCATTAGATTTGGAAAATATCCCCAATTAGGAGGTTTTATAATCCTTGATGTAAAAATGAATGTTTGAGTCTTTGACATTTGATGAATTTCAACATCGGTTCATGATTTTTTGACCTAACAAGCTAGAAGATAGGAAGGAAGTTAAAATACTGAAAATTCTGGGCTGCATGGGGAAACCTTTATCATGGGCCATGGAAGTTGCAACAATGATTACATTACTTTGGTAAATGGAGGAGTAAATACTTTTTATATATCAATGTAAAAAAAACACTCAGTAGAGGGTAGTATCGATATGGCAATGCAAAATTTAGTGACATGGATTACTAATTACTAAAAGTAGATGAATGCTTAGATTTTGTGTTTCTTAATACACCAGGAAATATAGTTTCATCAGTAATGGTGTATGTTGAACATGGATGTAATGAAATATTTGTGTTTGGATGCATATAGTAATGTGCTTCACATGTTGGGAATGGATGGAATGAATTTGAATACCACTTTATAGCTAAAAAATGTGCATGTTTTGGAGAAGTCCTCATCGTTATTTTCATGTTCTTTACTTTTATTATACACAATTGACATCAACCAGGCAATGCTAAGTTATTATCAAAATATGGGGTAGCTAAAGGCACTCAAGAGTCAATTGCCACTCAAGGAACTACATGTTCTTTAGGGGTTGTTCTCCATGGAAAAATGATGGTCAAGAGAAAAGTGAAATAACATATTATATTGATCAATCATATGCTACTTTAAGACAACAATATTTTTTCAATTATCTTATGGATATTCTACAATAACTAGTGCGCATTTTCAAGAGTCCATCTCGAAATCTAGAATATGCAACAATAACAACTTCTCGGACAACATATGCTACCTTAATAATAGTGAAACGATAGTTTTTAGCTCGAAATTTTGTTTGTTATTTTTTAGATTCTTATGCTACAACTCACCTTCCTAATCTATTTTCATATTTCCACAGGCTTCATTTAGAAAATACTCTTTGGTTTCTTTACAATTAGATATGGGTAGAGAATCAGATAGACAATCTGAGGAAGTAGATTATATATAAAAATTCCTTGTAAATAAAGATATTAAACCAAGATATTTCCATAAATAAACCGATATCTTTTCAACTTCGTAACCTTCCTTGTAGTTGTCTCCTTATTTACTTGACAAGGAAGGAATCATTCTAACTAGCGGACTATTTTTTCTCTTAATAGAAATGAGATTTACATTTTATCCCTTTTATGAATGTACCTTTCGCAATGTTTATTTGCAAATTTATCTTCATATGCTTGTTATAAGTGGGTGACTAGCTCCTTATAAGTTATTTGTTTCCATTTTTCTAACTTATTAAAAGTGTAGGTTGAAAGTCATTGGGACATGTTGTGTTGCTTGGGTAAATTTAGCTCTTCAAACGGAGCTTTTTGTTGAATAGGTGTTTCTTACAAAAATATCTCTATCTAGTGCCAACTTCGATGAACATGTATTATTACAACTTCCACCTTTTTATAAATCAATTTTCTCCTTTTTTGTTTCTATTTGAGAGTAGTGTGATGCAGTAAGCATTATTAAATGATTTAACGAGCAGTAATGGTAAACCTATTGTATAGATTATGTATTTTTGTTTCCCTAATTAGAAATTTGCTATAACCTCTGTAGATTTATATACTGGGGAAGAGCTCAATGGTAGCCATCAGAGTTGCATTAACCTTGTAGCATGGTGGAGTAATAGATTTCTACATGTGCTCCCTATCTTCCAAGTATAGGTTTTTAATTGTAATTGGTTGTCAATAATGTCTTGTTAGTGGTCGACGTTATGCAAACATTAGAAAATGATCATTTTCGCTAACATGATAACATTTAAAAATATGTAAAATATCAAAAGAACCATTTTGGAAAATTTTAGGAAAATTGACTTTTGATGGCCGGTATTTCTTCCCAAATGCCTTTCGACTACTGTGGTAGTTCATGAACTTTGTTGGATATTTTATCAGATAATTGTCTCAAGTGACTAGTCAACCAAAGTTTTCTATGTGTGGGTAATAAAAATGCACACATTTGATTGGATTACATTTTCCACTACGAATTAAATTGAAGCAATTACACCATATCAAATGACTTTCAAGAGCTATTGAGCTGCAATATATATAACTCTTATTGGGGAACTATAATTTAAAGTTTAATTTCATAATTTCATAAGATTGATTAACAATAATATGAGGTTGTGCATACCCTTTAAAGGATATTCATGTTATCGTTAGCCTAGATCCATTTCAACCCTAGATATGTCAAGGAAAGGCCTATTGATCCATGCAAAAATGTGTAAAAAGGTGGATAGGTTTTCCATATTTCCTTACCTCATAAGCTAGTCTTCTTGCTTTGGCTTCTCTTCTTCTCTCATGGTCCCTTGGTCCAAAAAAGAAGAGTAGATTTTATATAATTTTATCCTGATTAATTTTTCTTTCTTTTGTCTTTTCTAAGGGTGTAAGTTCATTTTATATATTAGATATTAATAAAATGCATGATAAAAAACACATGCCTCGCTACTACTCTTCTACTAGGGAAACTAAACCAGTCTTTCTGTCTAAGAGAACATAACTTCGAGAATTTTGTTATAGGTGAAATTTGTTTTGATTAATTCAGATGGTAAACTAAACTAAATAGCATCCAATTTATTGTCATAACAGGTGTTTGTTCTATCCATCGTAACTATAGTAGTTTAGATATCATTTATACTATGAAATAGAAGTATATCAAAAGGGAAAATATTGTGCATGGCTAATCATATATCATAATATCACTCGCCTTCTTTAGTTTATCCTCTTCTCTAGACATTTTGAGCCTTAGCTTAGCTACTTATTTTTTGAGTTGAGTGCCTCGTTGTCCAGCTTCTACACCTATAGTTGTATGGAATCTATAAACAACAAAATATGTGGTTTGATTCTTTGAACTATCACCTTACACATCATTCTTTTTATTTGTCAGTATATGTCAACTGCTTGCATGTATATGTTAAACAATTCCTCTCCTAGTTCTTATATGTGGAATATAGTGCCAACAACCTTATCATCCTATAAAAATATCTACTTTGGCCTCCTATGTATGTTTATCTCCCTTTGAACTATTTAAGGATTGTTACCTTGACTTTGGTATAAATTATCATTATCAATTTGAGTAATGCATGCCCGAATTTGAACTTGCTCAATTCAATTTTTCTTACCACTTAATGCCATTGATTAAGAAATTCTGGTTGTGCTTCATCTATTTTGGGGTAGTATGGATGGCACCCATTGTTGTGATAGTTTTATCTTGACATTGATATGGTATTTGTCTAATGTTGTTGAAGTGGCATAGAACTTGCCTCATTGAGTCATCAATTGTTTATGGATCTCATGCAATGGTTTCTCCATTTTGTCCAGTTTGGAAATCTCATCTTTTGACTTAGAGCTGGAGCTATTCGGACATCCATATGTCTGACTCACTGTTGGAGCTATTATGTCAAGGACTTGGAGGGTCCTTTTTATGGCCTTGGGATGCCTCAAGTGAACCATTTTGATAACTAGGTTTTTTCTAAACCATGTAGGCAAATACAATGAAAGGACATCTCGATAGCATGTTTTTTTGTCCCTTCTCGATTTTTTTATAATGTCTCTCTATTAGAATTTATAATCTGCAGGATTTTGGGTGATGTGATTAGATGGAAATTTGCAGTGAGCCTTCAACATGAGAGATAAACCAAATCCAATACTTGTGTTGTTGCTGCAATGAGGGAATATATTTTCTAGGCTTTCCTTCTAAGTGAAATGGTTGGTGAAAAAGTTCTTTTTTCATGTGACATTAAATAATATCCTAGGGATCGCTATGTAACTCAAACTTGGCAACCAAACTTTACTTGGGGATATACTGCTAATGTTATCATAAGAAGTTATAGATGGTGTTGTCCTTTGTTATCTAAAGCATTGATTTATAATATTATTATTGTCCGTTGTCTCTTATACCTCGTCTATGACCGCTTACAATATTTTTTCAACAAGGAACCTATTTTCTAGAGATTCAAAAGATCTCTCCACCAAAAAACATGTCTAGAAAGTTATCTTATACCTTTAGGACACAAGGATTTGAGCATTAAACATGTTTACATTTTTATACTTGAATTATTTGAATGTACTCATTTCTTGTTTGTTCCACCTCAGCTTTGAATATCTATATCACCATGTCACCTGTAGCAATATGGAGCTTCCTTTTCCAACCCTCCTTGTCTGTTTGGTATTTACTTTCCAATTCTAGGAATGCTTTCCCTTAGATTGAATATCCATATTTCTTAAACAATTTTATGATTACCCAACAAAATATCCTACTTTAGTTGAATCTCAAGAAGCTCATATGAGCCCATTTTAACTTTCGAGGATGCAAAGTGAAAATTCACTAATTAGAGAAGAAATTGTAGAACATATTTATTTAAAGACAAGATAGTTAATTGGAGAAGAAGAGAAGGATATGGGAGATGTAAGATGACAACCATATTGTGATTACGTTCATGTAGCACGAGGGGAATTACTCTTCCTCCTTGTACTATCAAAATTAACTTTTACTGTTGGCCAAATATCATCAAACTATTATCTTGCATTAGCAATCCTAAATCAAAATATTGGTAGTGCTCTTTTTTATAGGAACATAAGCAAGTGTTTCATTACGTAGTGGAGATTTTGTGTATTAAAGGGCTCACTTTGTTGTGTTGTTTAGATTGTGAGCTTCAAAGGGATTTTTCCATGGAATGATCAATTTAATATTCATTGTTTAGGGCGCCCATGGCCTTCTTTGATACCACACCTATGGGAAGAGTTCTAATTCGAGTGAGAAAATATTCCCCTAGATATTTTTGTTAAAGCAATTTCAAACTTAGGACTTGAAACCTTTTACCTAGTTTTAACCAAAAGCAGTTATTTTTCTGTAGGAATATTCAAAGATGAGTTTTATAGATGTATATATACCTTGGGCCTACCACTTTTCTTTAGCTATATGTTTTGATCTTATAGGAATGATATTAATCATATCATTTACCACATGGAAAGTTTTGGTGGTTTTTATTATAGTGGTCTTTATCAATAGAGTGATCCAACTAAGATTCCTTTTGATTATGCACACCTTTTTCATTTGAAAAGTATATATCTATTAATATTCTATCTCTTCATTTGTCAATATGAGCACACATATCGTATAGCTTTAACAAGAGATTTAGCAAGGATAAATGGTACTATTAGAGCACGAATAATGAACAATGTTGTTGAAACAACATTAGGTGTAGAGAGAATATACATAGGTTATGGAATATAAATTCCACGAAAGCTTGAAAAAATGATTTCCTTGGGGCATTACATCCTCCATCTTGTAGTTTTTTATCTTAGCATTCACACAAAGGAAATTGATTTAAATTTAAGAATTATCATCTAGTTAACCTTTTTTCCTTCAAATGTGTTCATTTCTTTCATGGTTTCCAAATCTTTGAGTTTGTTTCTTCCCATATTTATGAACCTATTAAAACAAAAATATGATTCCTATATTAAATATTACAACCATTCACTTGTTAAATCCATTTGAGATCATACAAGTTGACTCGATTTTATGAACTGGATTAGTCATCAATCCATATTTTTCACAGTAAGTGCAGAATGAAGGATCACATATAGGGACACTGGTGGACATGAAATACAAAAATAAGATTTTGACTAGGAGATAGTACTATCTCTTGATTAGATAATGATTTAGTGAGGGATAATCAATCTCTCCTTGGTGCATTATTAAGTTCAATGGTTCATCATACACTTTTCTTCACATCTCAATGCCTTTGATTGGTAATTCGTTCTCATGATGTTATAGAGTATGCAACATCTTAGTGGTGTTACTTTGGTATGCTTGTTGATCTAAGTATTTTAAATCCTAATTAATTCTAGTATGAATATGATAGAAAAGGTTTCAACATTTATGACATGGCTTTTGTTTACATAGAATTTTATAGAAGTAGTCTTCTCACACTTGAGTCCAAATATATTATCCAACATTTATGAAGTATTTATACATTGACAAATTATGTCATGTGGATCTGCTATTTTATATATGGATTTCACTTTTATTGGTTGATCTTGCATGTGGTGGGCTTCGAGTTTGTCATAATTTTGTTGATGAAGCTATCCACTTTCACATCATTCCATTCACCAATTGTCATAATTTTTAACCATGTTTTTTCATAAATGTACCAAATTCATGTATACATGTTTACATGGTTTATTTTTTATTATTTACATTATTTTAAATGAATTAAGAAAAAAATTTCATGGTTTTACTAATGATAGTTTAATAAGTTAAAGTTTCTATAGTTTTGTCCAGTTTTTGTAGCTATATCCATGGTTGAGGTAGTCACACCACTCTAGAAGGAAATTCAACACATGGACATTATTTCTACAAGATCCAATATGGATTTGTATTGGTCAACGTCCACCCAGTTCACACATTAGGACCTCCAAAAAAAGATCAAGGGAAAAATGTAGTAGTTTTGACCAATCAACTTCAAATGTGTTTTCTCATCAAATGAAAGCAAATTTCAGAAAACATAAACATAGGTTTTGTGCACAACCGACCCAATTAAGTCTTTTTTGAGCAATTTTCTCAAATTCATTACCATTTTAGATATTTTTAAAGTTCATTGAATCCTTGTTTTGCAAATTACTTGGATATATGGTTTTTCAATTTTTTATTTAATGCAAAGTCAACAAAAAAGCCTGAATGAGTTGTCCTTAAGAAAATCTTTGGCATATAGATAAGTTTGATCAGATCTGGGTTGATCTTTGATCCAAAAAACCATGAAGTTTTATTTTATTTGATTTCATGACCAAAACTGAAGCAAGAAAATTATGTGTTTTAATTGTCTCAAAATTCTATAAATTGGAGTCTCTTTGATGAGAGGGATGATCAAAGATATCAAGGATGATAATAATTTGTAATTGTTGTAGCATATTGAAGGAGAAAAACTCTATTTTTTTCTATTGGATGTATTTTTTTTTAATATGGTGTAACTATGAGTGAAATTTGTGATTTAAATCTCTTCTCTTGATCTAATTTTTCAACACCATGTAGTCCTCGGGAGGGCCCCTTGGAGATCTGGGAGAATAGTATAGATGCTTTCCATTTCTTTCATATTGTTAGGAATGGTTTGTTTTACATAGATTAATTGTTTATTCTTATCATATATTAAATATTATGCTTTCCATAGATTAAATGTTTATGCTTTCTTATATTAAAATTGGTCATGATTCCATAGATTAAATTTTGTAAGTTTTAGAACAAAATCTCAATGATTTCATAGGATAAAATGTCATTTTTTCTTAGATCAATAACCTTTATGTTTTTTTTTCAAGTTTAATATTAATTTCATTTCCAAAAGCTTAGTACTTTCATAGTTTATATTAAAGAATCTAATTTTCTTTTGAAGTTTCCAATTAATTTCACTTTTTCAGAAATATTGAAAGACAATCTCCTAGCACATATGGTGTAGTGTAGTTCACAAACTCATATACTCATATTGACATATAAATACACGTAATTTAACAATCAAGTAAATTGCCCAATAACATGTAGAGTAATGACGAGGCATATTTGGCAAGCATAAAGTAATCTTTCCACCTTGTTTCAAGAAAATTAGAAACAACCTTCTTATTTTATTGGAAATGTTGTCCAAGCTTTCAAGTTCTCAACCATCATTCCATATCTTCTACTGAGGTAGAATTACACTTGTTGGTATATTAATCAAAGATATACTTAAGGTCCTTACAAGACACTAGTCATAAATATGAGTATTTCTAGATATACAAAGCTAAAAACCCTGACTGATGTTGTAGCAAGATTTTGTGTTAGAAAATTATATATTACAGAGCAATGGAACACATAAAATATATTGCAGAAATATAAACACATAAAACACATAAAACATGAGAGACACAAATATACGTGGTTCACCCAATTTCGGCTACGTCCATGGGAAACATCTAGTCGTTCCTTTTATGTTATCCAACAAACTGAAGAGATACAACCTATAGCAGATCCACTGTAATTCTCTCCTCATTCTCATACAATCCCCTCTCTTTGTTTCACTCAAAATACAGATGTACATAGATGCAATACAATTCCCTCATATATAGGTAGGTTTTTCTTCTAGGGAAAAAAATCCTAAATTAAGCATAACTTCTACTATGAGATCTCCACCTAATGAATTGCCCGATTGACTATGAAATTAAAACATTTTACAAGGAAAATTTACATCTATTTTAAACTTTGGGGGTACTGCCCCGGATCACCTTCCAAGGGGGGATCCTAAATATCATTGCCAACCCCCCTGGACCCCCCTTGTAGTGTAAATATTATGGGTGGTCTTACTGCCACATTACAAACTTGGGTCCAATGCAGTGAAACCTCTGAATAGGGAAGATAATTAGGCTCCATGCCCAACAATCTCCCACTTGGAGATTAATTATAGCAACTCCATTGTTGCTTCATTTGCTAGAGAATGACTCCACTTTGGACTTGGTTGTTTCTCATCTCCTCATCATACTTGAAGACCAATTGAATCAGTTTCTCCTTGGTTACAAGTCTTGTTAACATATTTGGAGGATTCTCGCTAGTGTGTATCCTTTCCAGCTTCAACTGTCCCTCTTCCAACACTGACCATATCAAATGGTACTTCAGCTATATATGTTCAGTCTCGGAATGAAATGCAAGGTTCTTTGCAGGATGTATGGAACTTTGGTTGTCACTGTATAACCTGCTAAGCTCCTACTTTTTACCCAATTCATCCATAAATATTTGTAACTAGGTCATTTCTTTACTAGCTTCTGTAGTAGCAACATACTCTTCTTCTATTGCTTAGAGTGCAACAACACTTTATCATTTTGAAACCCAACTGACAGTTGTTCCACCTACAATAAACACATACCCTGTTGTGCTCCTCCCGTTATCTCTATCACCCATCATATCTGCATGAACATATCCATGTAGAGCAATGTTTGAACCACCAAAGCATAATGCTTGATTTGTGGTAACTGTCAAATGCTTGAGAATCCACTTCACCGCCATCCAATGTTCTTTTCCTATATTTTTCATGTACCTGCTTACAACTCCCACTGCATGTGCAATATCAGGCCTTGTGCAGACTATTGCATACATTAAGCTTCCAATTACTGATGCATATACAACTTTAGTCATATAATCCATTTCTTCCCGACTCTTGGGACACACATCCATAGTTAGTTTGAAAAGGCTAACCAAAGGTATACTAACTCATTTTGCATTTTGCGTATTAGATCTTTTCAACACCTTTTCTATGTACTCACTCTGAGACTGTTAATTTTTTATTCTTCCTATCTCTAGTTATTCTCGTACCAAGGATTTGTTTTGGAGCACCCAAATCCTTCATTGCTAATGAGTTTGCCAATTTATTTTGAGCACATTTATTTCTTGCATGTTAGAACCCGCAACAAACATGTCAACTACATACACTAACAATATAATATAGCTTCCATCATTTTTCCTTTTGAGATAAACACAATGATCATAGTGACATCTAGTATAACCTTGTTCAGACAAAAACCTGTCAAATTTTAGATACCACTTCCTTGGAGCCTGTTTTTAGCCAAACAAGCTCTTCTTCAACTTGCACACTAGTTTTTCCTTTCCTTTTACCTCATATCCTTGTGACTGCTACATATATATCTCTTCCTCCATATCTCCATGGAGAAAGGTTGTATTTACATCTAACTAGTCAAGATGCAAATCTTTAGCTACCATTAGACTTCAAAAGTTCTCATTGATGTCATTTTAGCAACAGAAAAAAATATCTCATCAAAGTCTATACCCTTTTTTTATGCAAACCCCTTAACCACAAGTGTAGCTTTATACCTTTTTCTACCTCCATATTTTTCCTTCAATTGTAAACCCATTTATTCTGCAATGTTGTTTTAGCTATATGCAACCTCACTAAGCCCCAAGTCTGGTTATGTGCTAAGGAGTCCATCTTTTCTTTCATGGCTTCCTCCCACTTCTTCTTGGTTTCTACTTGCACCCCTTCTTCATAATATTCTCGTTCACCCAAATCAGTCAACAATACATAATATAATAAAGGAGAGTATCGTTGAGGGGGTCTACCTATCCTGGTAGATCTTCTCACACCACTTTCGGGTGTTTGAGGTGCTTGTTGTTTTTGTGGTTTCTGTTGTTGTTCTAGTTGTTGATCATTATGATTTTCATGCAGCATCACTTTTTTTGTGATCTCATCAAGCACCATGTATTCTTTCTTTTCTTTTTCTTGTTTCATTTCGTGCAGCTCAACCTTATACACAACCTTTTCATTGAATATGCCATCTTTGCTTCTAATGATTTTGTGTTTTTAATAATCATAAAATCGATAACCAAAATCATTAACACCATATCCAATAAAGGTACATTTCTTTGATTTTGCCTCAAGCTTTGTTCTATTTTCATTATTAATGTGGAGAAAGGCTTCACAACCAAAAGTCTTAAAAAATGAGTAGTTTACCCTTTTACCTATCCATTCCTCCTCTGGAATACCACCATCCAAGGAACTTTAAGGCCCTCTTCTTATTAGATAAACAACAACATCTACAAAATTTGCAAAATCCTGTAAAGGAAATTCCACATGCAATCTCATGCACCTTGCATGCTCCATGATTGTCCTATTCATCCTTTTTGACACACCATTTTCTTGTAGTGTTCCTGGAACTATATTCTCTCTATGAATTCCATTCTATGAACAATACCTATCAAACTCTTTTTTGCAATATTCACCTGCATTTCCTCATCTAAGACACTTCAAACTTTTTCCTCTCCCATTTTCAACCAAATCTTTCCATTTCTTGAAAGTATGAAATACATCAGATTTATTCCGAATACAATAAATCCAAGTTTTTCTAATTACATCATCAATAAAAGTAACATAATAATGAAAGCTACCGAGAGATGATACCTGAGGAGGTCCCCATACATTTGTATGCACAAGCTCTAATTTTTCGCTCTTCTTTTCTTTCCCAACTATGAGGAATCTCACTCTCTTTTGTTTTCCATAAACACAATTGTCACAGAATTTTAAATCAACATGCTTCAAACCTCACAACAAATTTCTTGAGTGAAGAATGTGCACCCCGTTCTCACTCATGTTCCCAAGCCTATGATTCCACAATGACGTATCTACTCCTGTAGAGGTTAAAGCATTAACATAATTAGAAGTATCATTACATAAATATAATGTACCGACCTTTTATCATTTTTCTATTATCACGGCTCCTTTAGTGACCTTCCAAGTTTTATCTATAAAAGTAGTTAGATAGCCTTCACCTCCCAACTACCCTATTGAAATTATATATATATATATATATATTTTTCAGATCTGGAAGATGGCTTACCTCGTTCAATAGCCATTGATTTCCATTTCGTTGTTTTATGAGAAATGTACATGTTCCAATGATTTTAGAGGTTTTATCATCACCCAATCGAACCTGTCCAAAATATTCTTGAACATAATCATGAAAATGTTTCCTATGATGTATGGCATGGAATGTGGCCCCTGAATCTACCACCCAAGCATCAATAATATTTTCTAATGAAAGAATAAAATCATCTTGCAACACATCTCCTGTCACATTCACTTCATGATTGTTTTCTTGCTGCGCATATTCTTCTTTTCCCTTCCAATACTTGCAATCTTTCTTCAGGTATCCTTTCTTCCCACATTTCCGGCACACTATATCCGATGTGGACTTAGATCTCACTTTCCTTGACTTACTGTGATATCCTGTGCTCTTTCCAGTTTTCATTTGTCTTCCCCTAATCTCGCAGTCGAATAGTTACCTAATGTCTCACTGGAGCTTTTTCGTGGCATTTCCTCACTAAGGATTGCACTGACAACATCATCAAACTTTAAATTACTAGATCTAGAAGCAATGTTACTAATGGCCATAACTAAACCATTCGAGCATTGTGGAAATGAGCACAGAAATAACAGAGCACTAACTTCATCATCAAAAGTTACCTCTATAGAACTTAACTCACTCGTAACGCTACTAAATTCATTTAAATGACGAGTAAGAGATCCACCTTCTAACATCTTCATAGTAAATAAACACTTTGTAACAAATACCTTATTTGAGGCCAAGGGTTTTTCATATTGTTTGGAAAATGCTAACATTAAACCCTTTATTGTTGTTTCCTTTGAAATATTAAAGGTTGTTGATGCCGCTAGGCACAACCGTATTGTTTCAAGTGCCTTTCTGTTGAGAATATCCTATTTTGTGTCTGCCATACTCATCGACTTCTTTGTCTTTCTACTCAATGGTTGGTAATTTCTTTCTGGTACAAATAATATTCCATATGCATCTTGCATTGCTCATAGTTTTGGCAGTTAAATTTTTTGACCTTAAACCTACCATCTTTTGCCATTACTCCCACTCAAACCAGGAAACCTTCTCTCTTGCGAGGTTATCAGCCAAATAGACCTCTGGCTTTGATATGAGTTGTTAGAAAATTATATATTACAGAGCAATGGAACACATAAAATATATTACAGAAATATAGACACGGAAAACACATAAAACAAGAGAGACATAGATATACGTGGTTCACCCAATTTGGACTATGTCCATGGGAAACATCGAGTCCTTCCTTTTATATTATCCAACAAACTAAAGAGATACAACATACAATAGATCTCTTGTAATTCCCTCTTCGCTCTCACACAATCTCCTCTCTCTACCTCGCTCAGAATATAGATCTACATAGACGCAATACAATTCCATCATATATAGTGAGCGGTTGTCTTCTAGGGAAAAAAACCCTAAATTAAACATAACATCTACCATTAGATCTACGCCTAATGAATGACTGAGATTGAATATGAAATTACAATATTTTACAAGGCATTTTACATCTATTTTTAGCTTTGGGGGCGCTTCCCCCAATCCCCTGCTAGCGTGGCACTGTTAAAGATCACTTTTGTGCCCCCTCAACCCACGTTGCAGTGCAAATATTATGGGTGGCATTTCCATCACATTATAAACTCGGGTCAAATGCGGTGATACCTCTAAATATAAAAGTAATTAGGCTCGACACCCAACATTTTGCACAATTTTATTTTGAAGATTTCATTTAGGAAATTCGAGTAAGGAACCAAAATTAGAGATTAAATAATGTTTCTAGGTCCTGTTCGAGTCAATGCAACTTTTATGAAGAAACTAAGCTCGTTTAAAATAAGTGGCAATGCTACTGTATGTTACACTCCTACCACTATTTCTTCTAAGCTTAAGCTTGTTGTTCCTCCATGTGATAACTCTCGATTTCCTGTGTTGCCTTTTGGTTCATTAATTTTGGAATCCGAGGCATACTTATTTGATTCCATTGAGTCTAGAAATGAAAATCACCATAATAGCCATCATCATGGACCAACAAGATTTTTTTTGAGGTTTCTATTGCATTTTCTTCTATTGTTTAATGAATAATCTCTTGTGATGTCTTATCAAGATGTTATTTTGAAATATGGAAAAATATATGTTATATTTAATCTACCAAAAAGCCATGTGATTTTATAAAAACAAGGGTGAATACTTTTAGCTCTTTATGTGATCTAATCTTATAATAATATTATGTTGTTGGATTAGGCGAGAATAGCCACATTATTATCATATGAAAAAGTATTGCTCTCCAATGGTTACTTGGGTTTATTGTGAAGCACCATTGTCAAACCATTCAAAAAAAATAATTTTTTGAGGAATATCTCTTTCTTTTCAAGGTACTAAGGCTAGCAAACAAATTCCCATTATGTCAAAGTTATATGTGCAACAAGAATGTACAAGGAGAAAAAAATCTAATAGCATACATTACATTGACCCCAATAAATGAAAGTTTAAAAGGATAGTAGTTGAAGTTAGAAAGACAAGGTTACCAAAAATGCCTAGGCCAAACCATGGATGAAAAAATATGGAGGATATTTTCGACTTACTTGAGATTGAGAATAATGAACTATATAATTCTATTAACAAGAGTTTGGCATGACTAGGAAATGTATATATATAATAATAATTTTTCTACGTTTCTTGGATGCTACTCAATTGGTTTTTTGGGATGAGTATGATTTTTCCTTTTATTTATTTATTTCATGTCCTTTGATATTTATTAAGTTTATTTCAAATCCTAGGATATATAATCAATTATATGCATCATCTTGGCATTTCTACTCATTGGAATATTATGGTTGGAAAAAATTTGGTTGGCTTATATTTTTAGGTGCTTTTCCTTTTCTTTCATTACCTAAAATGCCTAGGCCAAACCATGCACGAAAAAATATGGAGGATATTTTCGACTTACTTGAGATTGAGAATAATGAACTATATAATTCTATTAACAAGAGTTTGGCATGATTAGGAAATGTATATATATAATAATAATTTTTCTACATTTCTTGGATGCTACTCAATTGGTTTTTGGGGATGAGTATGATTTTTCCTTTTATTTATTTATTTCATGTCCTTTGATATTTATTAAGTTTATTTCAAATCCTAGGATATATCATCAATTATATGCATGATCTTGGCATTTCTACTGATTGGAATATTATGGTTGGAAAAAATTTGGTTGGCTTATATTTTTAGGTGCTTTTCCTTTTCTTCCATTAGTGATGGAATACATATGGGATTTAGTTTCTTTTGTTTTGTTCACAATATTGTTTGATTCCCTTTTCCTTTACGAAGCTCATTGTACCTAGTGGGCCAAAATAAGGCAGCTCTATATTTTTATTTTTGTTAAAGCAAGTCATTTGCATTGGTAAGAGCCTATATTATAATTTATTGAAATGCTAGTCACTGATGGAAGGGATAGAGAGTTGGAATTTTCAACTTTAAAGTCAACCCAGAATTCGGAGGAGCATTTTGCTATGAAATCTTATTATCTTGAGTTAGATGAATTAAAGAGGACCATGGAAGAGATAGAGAGTTGGAATTTTCAACTTTAAAGCCAACCCAGAATTCGGAGGAGCATTTTGCTATGAATTCTTATTATGAGTTAGATGAATTAAAGAGGACCATGGAATGTACTTCTCAAGGTGAAGACCTTTCTTGCATCGAACATATTTTAGTATCTTAGCATTTCCTATTTGGATGGTATTTTCAATCAGATTTGTGATTAGAGTCTATTTTCTAAGAAGCTATTTTTATTGTACCAAACCTACTGAGACAGTGTTCATATCTTTTGTTTTATGTGATCATGGAAAATGCCATCTCTGGATAAACGGAGAACAGTCAGTAGCGAATGAAATTATTGTTTTAGCCAATGAAGGACTTCACTTGGATGGTGAACAACAAATAGATCTGTGAGGGTCTAATTTCTAGAAGAATGGCAGTGATGTGATATGTCTTACACAACATTATACAATAACCCATCTTAGTTGCATCTTGCAAGTGGTGGTTCTTTGTAGAGAATTATTGCGTTATCTTAAGTTGCGTGAGGAAAGCTCAGATGAGAAAATTAAGTAAAGGAAAATATTGATTACAAAGCTTTTGAAACTTCTTGTTAGACTTACAAAGGAGACAACTTTTGTTGTATCAAGTAACTAGTTACTGCCAATATTAGTGAAGTGTTTGGTATTTCTCATGGATTGTTTAAGATGCGATTTGAAACTGTCAATCATGATCATGTGGATTTGGATTATCATTGGTGGTCAAAAAGTGCCTTTGTCAAGGACCATGCTACTAAAATATTATAGTAATGGACCAAGGAACAGTAGAGGCTACCCGAAAGGTCATAACAAGAAATCTTGTCACCGTGATGAATTTATCCATTGTAGAAAATGCAATAAAGAGCGTAGACTCAGGCTAAGAACCAATGTGGAATGCCACATTTATCATGATTCTGGTAGAAATCTGAGTTGGGAGTGTGCTGATATGCCTTATGACAAGTTCTTATTTGTTATATATGATATTTTTTAGCTATAATTTTAGTATTTATGTAAGAAATCCGTGAGACATTGACATCATTCAATTTCATATCATTTCGTTCCTAGAAGTTTCATGGTTTTGGAGAACTCTTTTTAATGTTTGTTTTAAATATAATTTTTTTGTTTATTTTCATTACAGATACTCATTGCTAAAGTTGGAAATAGGCTGTTCACATAAGTCTTAATGTACTAGTATGTCATTGCTAAGCTTGTAAATAGACTGTTCACATAAGTCTTAATGTACTACTAGCTTAGAGAGGTTAGTGTTAGTAAGGAATCGGGATGATGCTTATATTTATTTGCCAATAGGAAAATTTGTACGCCTGTTATTCTTGAAGAATTTGTATTTTGTTTTCTGTAGATAAATCCATTAGTAAGTGATGGTTTTTAAATTTTTCATATGATATATAACGCTTAAATTGAAGAAACTGCATGATACATCCCTGAATATGAATGTAATGTAGAAGAAGAAAGAAATTTTATAATTCATTCCATGTTAAATAACATTTATATCACATCCATACGACAGACTATTTATCGGTTGTAATATACATCAAATAATAATGATGATATACACTAAATTATAGTCATAATCAAAACTTATTACAATTTGTACTATGCACATTCTAACTTTTTTAAACTGACACATAATTTGTATTAATAATAAAAGATCCCACCTCCTAGGCTTAGCAACAAGCTACACGGTGATGGTTTATAAAGATATCTACAATCTTTGGTAATTTTAAGAATTCCTTTCTCCGTTCATAACATCGTGGGCAAATATGACGGATTTTCCTACAACCGTTTCTTATGCCAATTGATTGAGTAAATGGGTAGAACAAAATGATTACAAAAATAAATATAGAAGCAGAAAATTTCTATGTCATGCTTTCTCTAACTCGTTTTCTATTTGGAAATAAAACAAGAGTCTCGTAATGTCCCAATTGAACATTCGTTTCTGCTTCATTAGCATTCTGGTCTTGGTCAGTTTTCCTTCCTTTTGCAGGGGAGGGATTTGGGTTTTTTTTTTCTCAGGCATGTAATGAAAGATAAGGATTTAGTGGACTTCAAGTTATGATGCAGTTCAAGTTCTACCTCATATTTCTCACAATCTGGTTCCTCCTCTGATTCCTTTACTTCCTCTTCTTCTTCCTATGACACTGCATTTTCATCATCTTCTCTACTCTGCTTCCTTTTCTTCTTCTTGGGAAATGGCCTCTGGATCCTTCAGTGATGAATTTGGATCATTTCCACGTCAGGTTGGTCTTTCTTATTCCTCTTCAACCTCATTTTTCATATTTTATGGATTTTTTATTTCCTTGAAGCTCCCAAGAGCTTGAAACGAGTTGTTGCTTGAGGACGGTGGCTCATCTTGGAATTTCTATCCCTAAGAAGGCCTCTTTCGTTGAATATTTCTTCGATTGCTTGTAACTTTCTTAAACTCAAGTTCCTTCCTTGGCTGCAACTTCCAATACCTATAATTCCTATGACTTTGTGCCTGATTGGAAGTGCCGGCTAACGAACTTCATTTTATTATCATCGTTTATGAGAAATATAGCTTCCTTGTGTTGAAGTTACAGTTGCCTACAATTAGTGATGCTCTTCTTCCTCTATTTTTGTAGAGAGAAGTACATATTACACCCTCCATGGAAAGTGAACTAATTCAGGTAGTGCCTTGATATTGCTGGAAAGGTTCACAAGTTTTTCTGCCATCTATGTTTTTGTTTGAGATGTTGCCACCTTGAAGATGTTGCCATTTTGAATATTTGTGTTGATTGGCATTTTGAACTCTTTCTTGATTCATATCCTTAATATAGGAGTTTAGTTTTTTGTTGTGCCTTCTGAATCATATGCTCAACTAGTTTACTTGTCTAGTTTGGAGCTAGAGAAAGGTGGAATAGTAGCTACAAACGGTGAGGAAAATGACTTAATGGAATATAGCTACAATGTAGTTTGTTTTGATCCTAAGAGCCTTATATAAAATAGTACATTCACATTGCCATTTTCTTTGGATAGAATAAATAATTTTACATTTAGAAGCATTTATAATTTTTTAAACTAATTATTCTTCAACGGGAGTTTTTTCTATTGTATTTAATAATTCTACATTTTGAAGGTGTTGTAAATAGGTTATTTAAAAAATGGATCCGTTTGAGATGGAGAAGTTATAATGCACAAGGTTTTCAACTGTTTTGCTGCACCTACTTGTTAACGTTCATTTAGGTGTTTCACTCAAGAATTATTCACACTATTCAAACATTATACTTCTAGCTTCATAAACTCAGTTGGTATTTTCTTAAGATATTATTAATTTAGTAAGGACTGGTATTAAATGTTTTGAACTCCATATTGCAACCATTTAACCTCATTGTCCTTTATTTTGCCATGCTAAGACCCAATGCAGTCTTCTTGAAGTTTACGTTTATGAGAGTTTGTATCCCTAATTTAAGCTAACCTAGGATAAAAGTATGACTTAGACTTTTTTGTGGTTACTCTGC
Organism: Pinus taeda; assembly: GCA_000404065.3. Classification (NCBI taxonomy): domain Eukaryota; kingdom Viridiplantae; phylum Streptophyta; class Pinopsida; order Pinales; family Pinaceae; genus Pinus; species Pinus taeda. The sequence continues at coordinate 91,431 of APFE030897117.1, read as the reverse complement.
CCTCATTTTGTAATCTTGTTTCTTGCCTTGATGATAGAGAATACAGTTAACCCCATGGTCTTGAGCAAGGCAAGTTAATTAACAAACATAATGACACTTGGAGTTACAGCGGTTTTAATTTCTTCCTTGCAAGCATGTCTGTCCTCATAGGTTGTGACTTTCTTTCATCAGTCCCTAGTATTGCAATCAAACGACCCCTTTCATTGGTGTTTAAGTATAGAAACATAGATTGAGTAACTCATGTTACTTGAATGAAATTTTGAAACTTTGTTCAATTTTGACAAAGTGTTTATTTGTATAATGCTATTGGAGTTAATAACAAAGGACAGACATCATTTATCCCTGTATTTATCCCTGTTAAACATTGATGATTTAATTAATCAAAGTAATTAACATCTTACAAACATATAGAATCTCCCCAATTTCCTTTGCACTCTACATAATAGAAAAGGAAAGTGACATACTCTATTATAAACCACCATTTAGCAGGGTCAACTTGCATAACAAAATTGACACTCCTAAACACCCAAATATAAAATCACACAAAATTGAGGCATAACTACCTAGCCCAAAAGTCCAAGATTATTAAAATAATTAAACCAAATCAAGGGAAATAGACTCTCTTGTAAAAGATACCTAGTTGTCTTTGTGGAGGATTTTCTTGGTGGTTGTGTATCTCACCTTGTCACCAAATTTGTCTATGCTTCCATAGTACCCTAACCAATCCCTTTTTCCAGGTGGCTCAACTGTTTTCATTTTGTACTTATGGCCTTCCTGTTGTAGATCACTTGCATGATACCTTCTATTCATCAGCACATGGTGGGCTACACACCCACCCTGCCTGCTGTGATTTGGTCTCTTTAACATCTTGTTTGTTGTATGTAGGGGTATTCAATTGTAAGTTGTATTACAAGGGACCTACTCCTAATTCTCTAACTGGTTTACCAAAAATCCAACTTGTACTTTTTTTTCCCTGTGTACAAGTCTATGGAAGGTAGATGTATCGCATCTGTATGAAGTCAAGCAAAAGATAGGGAGAGCCATCATAAATATGTCATTTTCATAAATATGTCATTTTTATAATACTTATAGATCAAACAAAAAAAATTCAACCCTTAGAAGCTACCTCACATAATTGAAAAAGACGAACATCATTATTTTGTTTTAACTTTTACAACAGAGAGTAGCAAGTAGCATCAACTGGCATGGTAGATGTGTCAGATTTGTAATGATGAGAAGTTAAAATGAATAAAAAATCAAAAATCTCAATCATAATAATTGAAATATATACCAATGCAAATCTATGTTATTTCAATCTTCTAAATACTTATAGGACCATGTTTTGATTCTTTAAGGTACTTATGAGATCCATATTTAAGATGAATCTATGTTGACATAATTTATTGTTATGTTGGAATTTGTATCATCTTTCTAGACCTCTAGAGTTTGATGATATTTATATTGATTTACCATGATTTCTTTGTGATTTGGTTACTAAATATATGCAAATACAGATTTCAAAGGACTAAATTTCTTAAAAATCTTTTTTGTTTCTTCTTGTAGATTTGAAAGGAAAATGAAAGGTAAATGATAGTAGGGGAAATCAATCTTATCTAGGAACTGGAATGTGTAGGTTCATTCTGTGTTACAACTAGATAAGAAAATTCATATACCTGAAGGTTACGTTAATTCTTTCAAAGAAGTGAATGTTGTTTTCCATCATGCTTGAGTGTAAGTTCTCTAGTGGTACATCTTTCCCCATTTGAAGTGAACTTTATTTTATTTGGTGCACAAATAAATGTGCCATAATATGAAATCTGTCTTAGCTGGAAAGGCATGATGGTGATCTGAAATTATTTTCATTTTTGAAGCCATTACGAGAAGGATTCTCTCACGTATTTGATGGTAATCTTGATTTCCTTGGTCTGTATACTTAGTTTGGTTTTGATAGATTTTTAGTTGCTTTTCTAATGATGTATAAATATTTTCATCCACGTTACTGAAACGTTCGAAGTCCCAAATTACTGGCACCTAGAATTCTTTCACAACTGCAGAGGATGTTCAAAATTTGCTATAGCAAATATTCAGAGAATTGTTATTATTAATGGTGATTGACATTGTTGAAGGACAATTGGATCCAATGGCAATGGAATACTTTGTTGAATCTCCACAAAATCCTTTCATTGTTGGAACATCGAGAAGTTTAAGCAAATGAGAAAGCGATCTTAGAGAACCAATCAAGAGAATCAAACGGTGGAGAATACGACAATCCATTTCTCTTATTATGTGAGAAAACTCAAGTAACTGCCTTGATGCTTATTGTGTAGCTAGTGCCCTTTTTATGATGCCTTTATTTGTAGATATATTATTGTGCAATTTCCAGTTTAGAATTTCAACAATTTTTTTCTTTTTTGGTATATTATGATGTTATACAGTTTTTCCTAGATATAAGTTCAACTTAGGTTCGTGCCATATTATTAACAAAATAATAGAACCTCCAATTCTATTATGGGAAAATGATTAGTGAATTGCAATACGTTGTCACTAGGATTTTAGGAGGTTTTATTTATGTCAAGTAATCTTAAGTAATCTTTAGAATATTTATTTTGTCCAATTAAGTTCCACCCTCAACCCTTCTCATGAGATTTGAATCTAAAATTGAGTGAGACTAAACTTGTTATTTACATAGTTCAAAGTTGCTAACATTTTAGTTGTATGGGGTATATTGATGATTTTGTGATGCATGAGCATCCACCTAAGGGCATCATGACTCGGTGTTGGTCTCACCCGAGCAGGAAAGGTTCAAAAACTTTTAATTTCATGACTCGGTGTTGGTCTCACCCAAGCAGGAAATGTTCAAAAACTTTTAATTTCATTTACGTTTAATGAATAAAAAAGTGTTTAGGAATTAGTTTGTTTTATTATTAATTAGTTAAGAAACATTAGAAAGAGTACATTTAGGGTAGTGTCATAACACTTACATTGTTTTTTCATTTTCTTTGTCCATCTTATAGGTGTATGTTCATACAAAAAAGTATAATATTGTAACTCCTACAGTAAATTTGTAACTATACAATAGAAGAAAACCCAACAAGATTATCAACTACGTAACTACAAAGGGTAATTGTATGGTAACGAAGAACAACTTGAGTAACTCTTCCACCATAATATAAAAACCAATGTAATACAATCATGGAGTGGTTCAACACATGAGAACAAAAATACAATACAGAGAATAATTTCTTTCATCTCAAACATTTGAGTCCATCTGTAAAATATTCATTTACTTTTCCCTTAATCATTGAGTAAGCCAAACTAAACAAATACTGTGCATTCCTATACTTTTCATTTATTTACTTTCCTAAATAATAGAACCCAAACACAGAAATTGGACGAGTATTTCCAGCACGAAGGCTCGCAGCAAACATACAGAGTTCATGAATGAAAGCCAAGCACATTACGAATAGTTTGACCAAGAATGAGAATAAAAATGCTCACCAACAACCCGAGGATAGAGGTAACGAATTGCAACCAAATTCACTGTAAATTCTTGTCATTTCCAATAAAAAGGATATTTGTATACATAAAATAGTCTAGGGATACCCATTCGAATGGATGAAGAACAATACGAACCAGTAGAACCCTAAGGGCGAGGGTTTTGGTGGGCCACCCTCTAAGAATGTAGTTTACGATTACAAAATTGCGATAATACAAATGAGGGTTTGTATTAGACTAACCGAGGTCGCATAACAACAATAGAGAAGCTCAAGTGGATGAGTTCTAGGACTCTACCCAACAAAATGATAGAGACAAAATAGTAAAAACAAATTGATAAAAGTAGCAGAGCCTAAGGGGACAAATATGTAGGAGAGCTTACGGGGACAAAGCTGTAGCACTTTCATTAGCCACGCCAAAGAACAAACCCCCACCTGCATAAACAAAACAAGGCAACACTCTGAGCCAAATGTGAAAAAGGTGAGAAGCAAACAAAGAGTAAGGAACTATATGTATAGTGAACAAATTGTCTACCTGGAGATTAGTCGCGTGCAGGGAAAATTTTAAGAACCCCCCTAAATTTACATGTATAATAAATGGGTAAATCTCCATGGTATATAGGAAAAATGGAAGGAGGTTTTATTAATAATATGATATGTATATATAATTTTTTGGCGAATCTCTAACGAGGCATGGAAAATATTTTACTCAATTATAAAATCTTGTGTTTATTGAATACACAAATGAAATCATTCCATTTCTTTAAAATATCTATTGAAATCAAACTTATAGAAATTACATATCGATAATCTAGTGGGTGTAAGATAAAATTCACCCGTGCCATTCATAGAAAGCATGAGAAAAAACTTAATACTATATATAAAACCAAGAAAAATTCAAATTCATCACTTCTAGGGACCTCATAACCACCGTGCCAATACACAAGTATGTTCCTATTTGCAATTAGAAAAATTACCCAAATCACAATGTGTTTACTCCACTTCTAGGGACCTCGTAACCACCCTCCCAATACACAAGTATGTTCCCATTTGCAATTAGAAAACTTACCCAAATTACAATCTCTTTACTCCAGCATATGTTGGAAAATTATAGAAGGATGACTCGTGCAATCAATCCATTCCTTTTAATCCTAGATTTGTTTCAGTTTAAACAGAAGTATACAAATATGCGTGTCCAATGTCTATGCTTTAACCATTCATCTTAAGATGTTTTTACAATATAATTTCTTAAGTCTATTTAATATCTTCATTATCATAAAAACCAACCTATATCCATATTAACTCCACATCTACCACTCTTAGGCGGATGAAATATATTTATCCCTCTAAGCACTTGGTAGACCCAGAATTAACATGGATCTAAGATAAAATTTCTGTTTTAAATAGTCTATGCTCACATGAATACCATGGGTTATCATAAATATGGAGTTTAAAAATTACTATTAGTAATTTATAAAAATTAATAAAATTAGTAGTTGATTTCTATATTATTTTTATTTTAACGAAGCTAAAATGTTTAACATACATTAAATTTCAACATCCATTTTTACTCTTGATGAGATCAAATATTTTTTCACTCTATGCTAGTTTGCATACCATGATATTTGATACCTCTAGGGGGTTAGTAGATCCATAGTAAAGATGGATCTATTCTCGTTTAATTCCTCCATTTAAATAGGCTACATTCCAAGTGAATACCATGGGACAATACCATGTGCCATTTTGGTGAATACCATGGGTCAATACCATGTGCTATTTTTATTTTTATTAATACTAATATTAAGTTTAATAATGCTTTTTTGGATGGTATTAATATAAAAAATAAAAAAAATGTTTTATTTGTTTACCATACCTCTCTTTTATTTATATTTTTATTAATTTACCATACCATTCATAAATACAATGTCACTTATGTTTTAAATACAAAAAAATGTTGTATTTGTTTATATTTTTATTAATTTACCATACCATTCATAAAGACAATGTCACTTATGTTTTAAATACAAAAAAATGTTGTATTTGTTTACCATACCTCTCGCTTATTTATATTTTTATTAATTTACCATACCTATTTTACAAAAATGGTATTTGGCCCATAGGATTCACTTAAATAAAACCTCTTACTTGAGCCTTCATAAATAGAACGAGGGTTATGGACTAAATATAAAAAGAGGTTTTATTTATCTACCATGTGTATAGTTTATTTATATTTTTCTTTATTTACCATACCTTACAAATATGATATTTAGCCCATAGGATTAACTTAAATAAAACCTCTTTTTTGAGCCTTCATAAATAGAACGAGGGTTATGGACTAAATATAAAAAGAGGTTTTATTTATTTACCATGCGTCTAGTTTATTTATATTTTTATTTATTTACGATACCTTTTGAGTAAGTATAAAAAGACGTTTTATTTATTTACCATACCTCCACTTTACTTATATTTTTATTTGTTTAAACCCTTGCATGCATATAAGGTGGCTTATGGAGTAAATATAAAAAGTGCTTTATTTATTTACCATACCTCTCATTTATTTATATTTTTATTAATTTACCATACCTCTTTTATAAATATGGTATTTGGGCCTTTGGCCCATAGGATTCACTTAAATAAAACCTATTCTTGAAAATTGGCGAATGGAAGGTTGTAACTCCTAGTTTCAAGGGCTAAATTTACCTTTTTTACCGTCTCGCTTAAAATAAGGTGGGCTATTTAAGGTGATTTGTAAAAATGTACTATGATACAAAATATTCGCCCACTAAAAATTTAAAACCCCTTAATTTCGGCAAAGGGCGAACATTTGCCCCTAAAATCACCCCTAGTCGTGTGGGAAGAATGAAAACCCACTGAGTCGCAATCCATGGTGACACCCTAAGACCAAGGAGCAATCTTCATTAAAACCGGAGAAAGACAAAGAGGGAAAACGAATCATGGATAGATAGCATACCTGAAGATAATTGTGAAGTAGAGGAGGCCACCGCGACTGTGACCTGTAGCATGCAACACGGGCAACCCATTAATCAAATTTAACAACGAGAATAACATTAATAAAATGAGAACAATGGAGCAGAAACATGTTTGGAAACTGAACACACAAAGACAATAGTCTTTCTCTTACACATATGAGCATAACTGTCACACTGTGCCCAAGGAACTGAGCAATGAAGCCACCAGAACAAATGAAGGTGCCACAGCAACAAGAAACATAACCCATAGCTGGGGGAACACAAATTCTATGCCTCAACTCCATATGTTTGCAGCACAAAACCTCACTTCGAGACCAAACCCTCACTGCAACAAAGTTGCAAGAAAAAGGAAGAAGAAATGACATAGAAGATAAGGTTTTGGCATAAACCAAAGAGTGGTAAATGGTAACCGAGGCAAGTACTACCAACACAAAATAATTAAAGTTTGACATAAACGCAATCCAGAACCATCCTATGATTAACCCCTAATCACAAGTGTTAAGTCCCAAATCATTCCTTAATCATTTAATTGTTGATTAGCATAGTCTTGTATCATTGTCAAACATTATAGTGTGGAATTGTGGGCTCGTCCCATCATAGTGGTATCAAAGTAGGATTTAGAGCTTTTCCGAGAGATGGAAGTTGGAAGACGACGACATGGAAGAGGTGCTCAGAGAGCAGAAGATGGAGGATTGCGATAGGAAGTCAAGATCCTTACTGCACATTTCGAGGTAGTTGAAGTGAGAAGGAGATGGGATCCAAAGGTAGGAGATGAGAGAAAAGAAGAAGTTGTAGTGACAACAAATGGATGAGATGAAGAATGGCTAAAAATGAGATTGTTGAGGTTGGTCCTATTGGCGAGCAACAAAACCAAACCATAAATCCAAAACTATGATGGCAGTTTGTCCATAGAGGTTTTGTTGGACTGGATCAATGAACTAGATAAATATTTCTAGTGTGAAGAGATCAGTGAAGATTGGAAAGTTAAGTTCGCTGCAACAAAGCTGAAGGGACACACAGCCCTATGGTGGGACAGTGTCCAAACAAAGAGAGGGAGGATGAACAAGTTGCCAATAAGGAAATAGTCAAGGATGGTGGCCAAGTTGAAAGGCATATTTCTGCCGAGGGATTACTAGATTGCACTGCAATGGCAAGTGCAGAATTTGAACCAAAAAAGGATGACAGTAAGAGAGTACACTAAAGAATTCTACCGGGTAAATTTAAAAGCTGGTTATATGGAGGACATCCCAGAGAAAACAACAAGGTATGTAAATGGTTTAAGGTTAGAAATATTAGATGAAATTAGCATTATTTCCTAGAAAGACATAGAAGAAGAATATCAAAGTGCTATGGAAGCAGAGGAGAAGATCACTAGAAAACAAAATACCAGGAGAGGACAGGGAACCAGCAGAGAAAGAGGATAATCTTATGGCAGAGGGTGAACTGCGAGCAATAGTGAAGAAGGCAGCGGTTGCAAAGCTTCTCGGATAATAGAAAAAGGTGACAACATGAGAGGTGGCAAGCCTTATCAATGAAGAAGTAGAAAATGTACTAGAAATAGGGGAAGCCTTAGTTTTGAACAAGGTGTTGCTAAAACCAGCCAAAGAAATAGCTGAACAAACTCAAAGGGAAGCCTTGTTCTAGATAGTTTGTAAGTCACATGGTAAATTTTGTAAGCTTATTATCGATAGTGGGATCACAGATAATATGGTTTCCACAGAGATGGTGGAGAAGTTGGGGTTGAAGTGGTTGAAGCACCCCACTCCTTACAACGTACCGTGGCTGCAAAAAGGCCATCAGTTGTTGGTGGATGAGCAAAGCAAAGTGGAGTTCCATATCGGAACATATAAGGATAAGGTTATTTGTGATATAATGTCGATGGATGTATGTAATAAAGTGCTAGGAAGGCCGTGGCAGTTTGACAGGAAGGTAGCGCATGACGGGAAGACAAACTATTGTAAGTTTGTCAAAGATGGGATCAAGCACACACTTGTGCCCATCAAGGAAGAAGAGATAGTCGAAACAAGCAAGACGAGAGTGTTACTAATGGGTGGCAAATAGTTTTTGAAGTAGATTGAAGATAGTGAAGTAAGCTATGATGTTGTAAAAAAAGTGAAGATGGTGCTGCTACATACAGAGGTTTTAGATTTAGCTACAGAAATTCAACAGATGCTGCAGGAATTTAGCGATATAGTAGTGGATTTACTAGATAAATTGCCTCCCAAGAGAAGTATAAGTCATCATATTGACATTATACATGGAGCAAGTCTATCGAATAATGCATCATATGAGATGAGCCCCAAAGACAATGAGGAAATTAGAAAATAGGTGCAGGAATTTCTAGACAAAGGGCTGATAAGGGACAATTTTAGCCCGTGCACAGTTCCAACAGTTCTCGCTGCCAAGAAAGGAGGAGAATGGCGAATGTGTTGTTTAGTCAATTTATTATGTCCTAAATTGCTACATTAATTATCAATCCAAGAGTCGTAAACTGATGAAGTGTGGCGCACTATATGTGCAAGACAACCGATTTCTTACTTTTTATTCTTTTCAATTTTTATTTTGCTTTGGGGGTTTTATCTTCATTTATCTCCTAATGTGAATGGAAATCCTATCACTAAGTCTTAAGAATACTCTAGAAGGAAAGTATGGATATAGATTTTAAGCCAATTATGTCCTATATAATGATTTCCAGAGCTTACACTTCAAAGGATCTCAAAACATACTAGCAATGAAATTAGTACTTGAAAAAGAATGGAAATGTGCTGCTATTCAAATAAAACAAATGATGAACTACTGATCATGAAATCACTATCTCTGCTGCTCATTTAAATACAAAAAAATAAGTTAAGCTACTGCACTCAAACAAATCAAAAACTGCAAACTAATAAAAGTAAAATCAATTCACTTCATTTATAGTCCTATAGCTCACAAAGTAGTCTTTTCAGGGTTAAGCTATGGCTTTGGAGATGATGCTAATAACATGAGGAATTGATATCTAATTGTAGAAAAATAAAACTAAAATCAAATCACATCATTCATACTCTGATAGCTTGCCAAGTAGTCCTTTTGGGGTTAATCTATGGCCCTGGAGATAACGTCAATGATATGAGGAATTGATATCTAATTGCAGAAAATAAAACTAAAATCAAATCACATCATTCATAGTCTGATAGCTCGCCAAGTAGTCTTTTCGGGGTTAAGCTATGGCTTTGGAGATAACATCAATGATATGAAGAATTTGATATCTAAACTAACTAACAAAGTAAATGAAAAATACTGAAATCAAAGCATAACTGAAATTGAAAAGCTAAGAAAAGAAAAGTCAGCAGAGAGGCTAATCTCATGTCACTGGTTATTGTAAAAATTATATGAAAATGCCCGGGCCTAGCCTATCCTAAAACACACACTCATCAGTGTTAGCAAAAATCATGTACGTGAATGAAATGTTAACATCATAACTAACTTGTGAAATATACACGGATGAACAAAATATGAAATATGTGCAATGGAAATAAGGAAACAACACATAAGCACTTTACAGAAATAAGGAAAACAAAACCTCGGCTAGGAGGGGTCCTTTGCACAACCTTGTTCAACATGCTATCAGTCTGGGATTATGCTCACATAGTCATATAAAACAGAGTCTTGTTATATTCCAAAACAGAGGAAGAATCCTCTGGTTATAACAACAGGACCAGTTCACAGCATAGTACAATGACTAATAGTAAAACAACATAGAAAATTAACTAGTTCTATGCGTGTGCAAATGCATTATTTATAAGGGAAATTTCATAACTGTTTTCCTAAGGAACACTTCCAACAAAGGACACATAAAAAGACAACATCCGTGAGATTAGCATGATGGTTTCCAAGATCATTCAATCTATCGAAAGGTGGATGTTGGATTTCTATTGTGGAGGTAGTCTATAGCTGTCAAAATGAACCCATGGATCTAGGAACAGTCTGAGACCCTTCACGTGTTTGAAAACAGAGACTTGTTTGCCATAGAACTCTTCATTTGACCACCATTTGACCAAGGGCTTCCTCTGCGAATTTGGCTAAACCAATAGGACCTCATCCAGGTCGAGACCATTCCTAACTTGCCCGCGTGCCTCGTTTTTCATGATGACACCTATAACCTAGAGATCAACAAAAACAACTGCGGAAAGTTGTTGCATTCCGCAGCTAACGAGAAAAATATAATTCAAATAGAAAACACAAAAACATAGTTATAAATCCACTTAAATGCTCTTTTAGAATAATATGCAATGGTATTTGATAGCTTTGAGGTACTAGTGAGGGGAAAAAGTCTAGGAAAGTGCGTAGGAGAGATGTAGTTTCAGGGCTCAACATACCCCCACTGTGAAGGTGTTGCATGTCCTCATGCAACCAAAAATTTGGCCATCCTCCCTTTAGTTCATGTGTTATGAGACCTCTGCTAACACATCCAGCCTTCTTGTATTCTATCTTGGTACGACTGTCATCCTAGGCTTTCTCATTAAGCACCTGAATTTGAGGTGTATAAGAGCTTTGCTCAACCTCCTACTCTTTTTCTTAAATTTCCTATTTTTCTTCTACCATAGCCCAAGCTGCAACATGCTGTTGTCGTGAATTATTTTATCCAACCTACTTTGTTCCTTTAATGTTTCATTTTCTCTTTTGATGTGTCTATTCAAGACTTCCAGTTCAAAAACTTCCTGTTTTAGTGATTGGATTAGAGCTTCATGTGTTGTATTAGGATGGGTACATGAAGTGCCTCGATCTATGGCAGTCTTCTCCAACGATTGAGTAAAATCATACATTCCTTGCTAGTTGGGATCTATCTGAGGTGTAGCCTTTCTTGGGCTGACCCCAAAATCCGGTTGAAAAGGAATAATCTCAATATCTAGAGGATTGGTCTCAATATTTGGTTGAGAATGTGATGGGCTATGGCCAGGAGAGATTTTTGGAGACTGTTATGTTGTTTCCTCTCCTAAGTCAATGAAGTGGGCCCCTTTAGTTTGTACTTTCCTCATTTTTCCTTTAAGTCTGGAGCTCCCCCTTATATTTTGTGAGCTGGGGTCCCCTTTCTCCACACTTTGTTATTCTTTCCCTTTCCCCTTTGCTGCAGTTGATTGTTACTTAAGGTAGATGAGTCTTTCAGAGAGTAATTATCTTTTCCCGAGGAAGGTTTTGGGGTTTGATAGGTAGCTTCAATATTTCTTTTCCCCTTTAGTCCCCCTTGCTTCCTACTCTCAGTTCTTTCCTTCCTACTTTCAGATAGCCTCTCTTCATTACCAGTGTATTTAGCTATGTTAGTAGGATCGTCTTGAATGTTCACACTTGTTTTCTTTCTCCTTCTTTTCCTTGTTGAGCTCTTTTTAGTAGTTTTAGGTGGGTCCTGAAAGAAGTTTCAAATCAAAAACTGTTCCCAAGTATCTTTTCTTTCCTTCAACTGTTTTTCGATCAAAATTCTGACAAGGCCATGATGATAAAGGTGGGGCTCTATGTCATCCATGTTCTTTTCTACAGTTGTGGACATCTTTTTCAGGCTATTCAACAGAAAGTAAGGCAAATTGATAGTTTTATTTTCTAGGAAATTCATTAGCAACCAGGTGTGGTACATGTACATGGATCCAAACCATCCTTCACATGTAATAAGCTTCTGGATTATCAATAATAAACAAGTCCAATTTTCCTCTAGAGAAGTAACAGGGATTCCACATTTGAAGACAGTTATATCCATACATGGGTTACGTAACATAATCCCGCAGGCCTTCTCATCAAAATTTTTGCTTTTGAACCACCGTTCCCCTTCCTGTGGCAGTTTCGTTGCTGTTGTGATAAATGCCTCCGTGAATGAGAATTTAAGATCTCCAACCTCAACTTCCACGCCATTAAAATACCTTGAAAATGTCTTCGTAACTTCTTTATTGTGCCCTTTGAATTTCTGGATGAATTGCAGCCACCGTGCCTTCCATAATACACTTTTCAATTGTGGGTAAACCCCCATGAAGTTAGGCCCTTCCAGCTTTGTTCACACCAGTAGGCCCATTCTTCTTCTGTGTTAAAAATATGTCTGTGAGTGATGGACTGTGAGTAATGGACTAACGGAGGTGAAACAATTGTGTTAGCAGGAGATGGAGAACATGTAGTGGAAATGAGCTGACGGAGCTGAGGCTTATGTGAACAGGGAAAAAATAACAAATGCAACTTTAGGAGTGAGGCCGACAGAGCTTTGAACTAAACGGCTGCAGAATAGACGTTAGCATGCTCACGAAATGGTTGCAGAATTTGTGCAGTAGGAAAGAGTCGTGATCAAATAGATTACATTCTCATAATGACCTGTGTCAATAGTTGGAATGTCAAAGGACATTTAAACATGAGTTAAATTCAAAGAAAGATCATGAGGCCATTAAAAATTAATGAAAAGTTTGTGGTGGAATTATGTAAAGGCCATGGATGGTTATGAGAGCTATCAAGGAAAATCGTTACATATAATGGAGCCGATGGTTTCATAACTATATAAAATGTGCTTTAAAATGTTATTTGAAATGAACTTTGATCATACCTTAGAATCTTACCACTTAAGTCCACTGACCTTTTGATTGGTTGCTTCCTGTTGGTGGTTTAGGTGCTTTATATCTTCAAAATATTTCCTTTGTCATACCTTCTTTGGTTCTTATTATTATTTGGCCAACATTTGACTATCAGTGCTGAAATACAAAGTATTAGCTGCGGGATCTACAATTAGCTGTGAAATCAGGTTTTAGCTGTGGAAGTAGGATTCAGCTACGGAAAATGACACAGTGAACATATGACTGAATGGAGATGGATGAACGATGACTGAGTGAATGAAAGATGGTCATGAAAGGGCTTTTATTGGCAGAATATGATGATAAAATAAAATGAATTGAAGTGAAGTGAAATGGAATAAAGTGAAGCGAAATGACTTGAAGTGAAATGAAGTGAATTGAAATGAAACTACGAATGAAATAAGAGGGATTTTCTTTTGGAAAATATAGTGCATCAGAAGTTTTTGATTTTTTCCCTATATTTTCTATAAGATTGTCAATCAGTGATTGGTTTTCAGGCTTATAAAATTTTATTTATTATTATTATTATTATTATTTATAAAATGGAAAAAGAACAAGGACTAGGCTGGTGGAGAAGAAGGATTCTTCTTCACCAGCCTTATTGTAAAATTGTTTTTAAATATTTTGACAAATTCCTCCTTTGAGAGTGGATTCTGATAGACTTTTAATTTATGACCATTCACAATAAGAGGAGTTTGGTTTTCACCAACAGTTTTGATTCTTACCACTCCATTGCTAAAGACTTTGTCAATCTCATATGGCCCAAGCCAATGAGTCTAAAATTTCCCTTTGAAATATTTGAACTTGGAATCAAATAGCAATGCCCAATCTCCTTCTTGAAACTTTTTCTCCTTGATGTATTTGTCATGCCACTTAGCTCTTTGATATTGAACTAGATCAATTCTTAGGATTTCTTCTTGGCTAATCTCATCTAATTCATTCAACTACTCCATTCTATGCGTTTGGGCTTCTGATAGATCCATTCCCAACTGAACTGCCATCTTGAAATTTTTAACTTGGAACTCAATGGGAAGCAAGACTTCTTTCCCATAAATAAGCTCATAGGGAGAATATCCTGTTATACTCCTCCATGTAGTTTTGTAGGCCCATAAGGCTTTAGGAAGCCTTTATGCGCAACCTCTTTTGTGTAGATGAATAGTCTTGGTAATGATGCCTTCAATAACTTTGTTTGTAGATTCCACTTGACCATTTTCTTGTGGATGGTAAGGAGTACACTTTTTGTGCTTGAATTTGTATTCTTCCACCAGCTTCTCCACCATTTTGGATGTGAATTGACCTCCCTGATCTATCACAATTTCTCTTGGAACACCAAAGCGGGTAAAAATATCCTCATAAAGAAAACTAAAAACTGAATACTCAGTAGCAAAAAATAATGCTTTGGCTTCTACCCATTTAGTGACATAATCAACACATACCAATATATACTTTCTTCCTTTAGATGGTGGATTAATAGGTCCAATGAAGTCTAAAGCCCATTTCTCAAAGGGTTCGATGAGTACCTATGGCGGCAATGCAATTTCATTTGAGAGGGTAGGTTTCCCTACTCTTTGGTAGCTGTCACACCTTTTGACATATTGTTTTGCATCTTTGAAGAGGGATGGCCAATAATATCCTAAAGAGAGGATTTTATAGACTATCCTTCTATCAGCAAAGTGTTCGTCGCATGTTTCATCATGGCATGCGTTGAGAATATCAGGCATTTCATCTTCCCTAACACATCTTCTAATCATAAAATTTGGCCCTATTTTAAACAATTCGTTAGAAATCCATGAATATTTTGAACTCTACTAAATAATTTTTCTTCTTTCACCAGGAGATAAATGTGGAGGTAGTTTCCCTGTAACCAAATAGTTAGCTATATCTGCATACCAAGGGGCCTTAGTAGTTATTGAAAATAAATATTCATCAGGAAACTTGTCCTCTACATGAGAATCTTTTCTGGTATTTTGAATCCTACACAAGAAATCACCTACTGTATTTTATTGCCCTGGTCTATCTAACACAGTAATATTGAATTCGTACAAAAGTAAGAGCCACCTTAAAACTTTAACATTAGTAATGGGTTTGTTCATTAGATATCTAATTAAAATATGATCAATATGAATACAAGTTTCATAGCCTGTTATATAATGTCTGAACTTATTGATTCCATGAACAACAACTAAGAACTCTTTTTCAGTCACACTATAGTTCAACTCAGTGGGAGTTAAATTTTTACTAGTATAGTAAATGGCATAAGGAACTAAATCTTTTTGTCCCAACACAACCCTTAGACGTGTATCTGAAGCATCTGTAAAAATATGGAAAGGAAGTTTCCAACTTCGTCCTCTCAAAATAGGAACTTAAGATATTCTTGTTTTCAGAGTTTCAAATGTTGATTGGAAATCAGGACCCCATTTGAATTCATAGTCTTTTGTAAGCAGTTTGAAGAGTGGAGATGCTATGTTGGTGAAGTTTACTATAAATCTTCTATAATATATAGTAAATCCCATAAAACTTCTAACATATTTTTGACAATTTGGAATAGGTAACTTGGAGATGACTTCAAATTTTGATCTATCAACTTTAATCCCATCGCCCGAAATATGATGTCCTAAAATAATACCTTTAGTAAACATCATAAAGCATTTTTCGTGGCTTAATGAAAGGTTCATTTCTTTACATATTATAAGGACTTTTTCCAAATTTTCTAATGCCTCTTCAAATGAATCACCATAAACTGTAAAGTCATCCATATATACCTCTACACAATCATGGATTAGATCAGAAAAAATTCCTAGTACTACTCTTTGGAATGTTGTGGGTGCATTACATAATCCAAAACAAAGCACGTGATAAGAGAAAGTTCCACATGGAAAAGTAAATGGTCTTATCTTGATCTTCAGGTGCTACCTCAATTTGGTTATAACCACTAAAACCATCCAGAAATGAAAAGTACTTTTTGCCTGCTAACGTATCTAATACTTGATCAATAAAGGGTAAAGGAAAGTGATCCTTCAAAGTTGCTTTATTCAATTACCTATAATCAATGGATACCCTCCATTTACTATTATTTTTTGGTACTATAACCAAAGGAGAAACCCATCGGCTATCTGAAATTGGGTAAATGAAGTTTACATTGAGTAGTTTTTGGAGCTCTTCTTTCACTATCTCCATAAGATTTGGATTCATCTTTCTCTAAGGTTGTCTGATTGGTCTATTATTTTTCTTGATATAGATATGATGGATGCAAGTGTTAGGGTCAATGCCTTTCATATTAATATACTCCCATGCAAATGCAGTAGAATGTTTTTGCAAGATTTTGGTTAGTTCTTCTTGTTGTGACCTTTCCAAATTTTTGTTGATATTCAATGTTTTACCTGGAAAAATCTTAATGGTAGAACTACCAAACTCTTCCATAGAGTAAAGAGACATTTGTCTTAACGATAAATATTCAATATCAGAATCTAACTAAAATTGTGTGTGGTCATATTCTGAAGATGTTTCAAAATTTTCTAATGTGTTCAGAATTTGACTATCTTCACTAAATTCAGAAATAGTAAAGATAGGTTGTATAATGTCTTCATCATCGACCCGTTAATTGTCTCCTACTTCTGTAATTGCTTTTGTTGGAGGATGCAAATTGAATTTCTTTGTCGAACTATGATCAGAAATGTACATATCCCCAGATCTACAACTAATAAAAGCATCAGCTGTGGCTAGCCAAGGTCTTCCTAAGATGAGTGGGTGACCTCCTAAATTACTCTTGCGAGTCAAAGTCATGAAATCTACTGGATATTCCCAAGAATCTAAGGAGACTGAAATATCTTTTAATACACCATCTGATTTAATTATTGATCTATCTGCAAGTTGTAGTAAGGTGGGTGTAAAAAGAAGGTTAGGAAGTTTAAGTTGTTCCATAGTCTGTCTACTCATAATGTTTATAACAGCCCCTAAGTCAATCAAGGTATTTGGAATTTCTATCCCATTTATATGTTTCTTGACAATTGGACTACCTAGATCCACATATTTCTGCATGGTAATTTTTCCCATGATGATATCTGAAAATTTTCCTACCAGGTGGATTCTTCTTGTATCTCTTTGTTTCCTTCCTAGTCTTTTAAGACTCAACTCCTTTATTGTTTTTGCTAGAATATGAATCTCTGTAATGGCTTGTAGCAAGGGAATCTTGATACAAACATTCTTTAATTCTTCTAGAAAATCATAGTCATGCAAAACGATTTGTTTTTCCATCCCTTTGTCAAATTGTAATCTTTCAGGGAAAGGAGGTGTGGATGAAGATTGCAGGTTGCTCAACTATACGAGTTGTGGGGTTTGATTCCTTTTCTTTTTCTTTTTGAATTATTGGATTTTGAAGAGATGTTTCCTTAGAACCTTTATTAACTTTAAGAGAATCCTCCTCAGAGGTATCTTGCTCTTGAACATCTATAGAAGGTTTTTCTAAATCTCTACCACATATGAGTTGAACATCATTAAGAGGAACAATCATATAGGTAGGAAATTGTTGTCCTTCTACCATGTAAGCATTTTGAGGATCTTTTATTGTCAGGATTTGGCAATGGCTGAGATGGTAGTTGATTTGTCTTTTCTTGAAATGGAAGCAAGAGTTGAGGATTTGGATTTCGTTGAGAAGGTTGTTGTTGTGGAAATGGCAATGAAAGTTGTGGGTTTTGATTTGGAAGTTGTGGATTTTCTTGATTTTGAAAAGATGGAGGATATTGATAAAATTAAGCAAATCTCCCATAAGGATTTTGCATCCCTTCTGGCCATGGTTGATATGGATGTTGAGGTTGAGGCCAAGGTTGTTGCCAAGAATTCCAATTTGGCAGGAGCTGAAAGTTCATAGGATTGTTAAATTCTTGATTTTGTTGCCCCTATCAAGGTCTTCTTGAAATAAAACAGAGAGATTCTATTAAATTCGGATCTTCCTGAAAGACAACTTTGAGCCCAAGAATCGAAGGACAATCCTTGGTCTGATGACTTTCTGAGCAAATCATACATGTTTCTACAACTTTTTCATCCAAGGGGCATTCCTTCAGAGCATGTTTCTTTCTACATTTTGGACAAAAGATGGCCAAGGCATCAGCTCCTTCTTTCTTCTTGTTTTGTATTTTAAGGGTGTCTAGTTGTTCATTAAGGCTCCCTAGAATATCAGTTTTGAACTCATCAAGCATATTGCTAATATATGCCCTCCTTACTGATCCAGTTGCAGATTTGTTTGCTCTAATAAAAGAAGGATCTCTAGGCTCTTTTCCTATTTTAAATTTTCCCCTTGAGAGATGGACACATAGTTCTACTATGTCATGAAGTGGAAGTTGAGAAATGCCTCCCTTCCCCATCATGTTTAAACTATCTAGCCATTTATCTCTAATGGCTTTCAATAGAAGGCCTTTCAAGGTTTCCTCATCTAAATTACTCATTTTTTCTCTCTTTAAGTTGTATTGAAATCTTTCAAGTAAATTCTCCAAGTTTCCATCTTATTTTCGAATCATTTTGAATACCTCATCCTTATGATTGGTGGGCATACAATAGTTGAAATATCTATCCAAAAATGTTTGTTTCATATCATTCCAAGTCATAATAGATTGAGTGACTAATCCCATGAACCATTTCAAAATGGCTCCTTTCAATACTGAAGGAAACAATTTGATTTTTTGAGAGTCTTCCATATAGTCATAGGTTCGGCACAAGACTTCAGACTCAAATAGAAATGTTTCAGGATCCTCACTTCGCAACCCATAAAAGTTTGGGAGGACAGATGGTGAAATGTTTTTCATTGTTGTATGACTTTCCTCATCAGCTATAGGGAATCCAAATGAGTTATCTCCTTCCCTATTTCCCCCATTATTACCTCCACCTCCACTATTGTTTCCTCCATTATTTCCTCTTCCTCTACCTCTACCCCCAAATCCATTTACTACTTCCTCCATCATGATAGTTTCCTCAGAGTCTTTTGATTCTTCTATTAATGGTGGATGAAAGAGAGTTTCTCCCTTTCCCTCTTCGTCAGGTGATTCTACTTCTTGGATTACAATAGGTTCTCGTGGAGAAGTGAAGAAAGGTTCTTCTCCTAGATCAGATTTAGTAGATAATGTGGGAGAATCTTCTAACTCAGCTGGTGCTCCTTGAATTCTAGGATTCCTAAGGCTGGGAGTAGATGGAGGTGAATCTTTTCTATGCCTTGAAGTAGCTGAAGTTGTGAAAATCGAACTCTTGGAACTAGCTATAAACCTTCCCCTAGAATCTCTTGCTCTATGCATGTCATTTTTTTTTTATTTTTTTTAATTTTTCATTCAAGTCGGGCTAATAATTCTCTTTCTGATCTTCTAGATCACACTAGGTGCAATAAGAGAGCATAATCAAGAGAATATTTAACTAATAACCCTCTTTTATGATCCGCCAGATCACACTAGGTGTAAGAGGATGGCATACCTTAAGAAGTTATCAATTTTTCCCTTATTTTCTTTTTGTTTTTTTTCTTTTTTATGTAAGAGATCAGCTACCTAGTTACACTTCCCTAGCAACAACACCAAAATGTTTATTCGATTTAGTATGTCCTAAATTGCTACATTAATTATCAATCTGGGAGTCATAAACTGATGAAGTGTGGCGCACTATATGTGCAAGACAACCTCTTTCTTACTTTTTATTGTTTACAATTTTTATTTTCTTTTGGGGGTTTTTTCTTCATTTATCTCCTAACGTGAATGGAAATCCTATCCCTGAGTCTTAAGAATACTCTAGAAGGAAAGTATGGATATAGATTTTAAGCCAATTATGTCCTCTATAATGATTTCCAAAGCTTACACTTCAGAGGATCTCAAAACATACTAGCAATGAAATTAGTACTTGAACAAGAATGGAAATGTGTTGTTATTCAAATCAAACAAATGATGAACTACTGATCATGAAACAACTATCTCTACTGCTCATCTAAATATAGAAAAATAAGTTAGTCTATTGCACTCAAACAAATCAAAAACTGCAAACTAATAAAAGTAAAATCAATTCACTTCATTTATAGTCCGGTAGCTTGCCAGGTAGTCTTTCCGAGGTTAAGCTATGGCTTTGGAGATAACATCAATAACATGAGGAATTGATATCTAATTGTAGAAAAATAAAACTAAAATCAAATCACATCATTCATAGTCCAATAGCTCGCCAAGTAGTCTTTTCACGATTAAGTTATGGCTCTCGAGATAGCATCAATGATACGAGGAATTGATATCTAATTGTAGAAAAATAAAACTAAAATCAAAACATCATTCATAGTTCGACAGCTTGCCAAGTAGTCTTTTTGGGGTTAATCTATGACTCTGGAGATAACATCAATGATATCAGGAATTTGATATCTAAACTAACTAACAAAGCAAATGAAAAAGACTGAAGTCAAAGCATAATAGAAATTGAAAAGATAGGAAAAGAAAAATTAGCATAGAGGATAATCTCACATCACTGGTTATTGTAAAAATGGTATGAAAATGCCTGGGTCTAGCCTGTCCTGAAACACACACTGATCAATGTTAGCAAAAATCATGTATACGAATGAAATATTAACATCATAACTAACTTGTGAAATATACACATATGAAAAAACTATGAAATATGTGCAATGGAAATAAGGAAACAACACATAAAAACTTTAGACAAATAAAGAAAACAAAACCTCAGCCAGCAGGGGCCCTCTGCACGGCCTTGGTGAACACACTATCAATCTGTAATTACGCTCACACAGTCATATAAAACATAGTCTTGTTCTATTGCAAAAGAGAGGAAGAATCCTCACGTTACAACAACAGCACTAGTTCATGGCATAGTACAATGACTAACAACAAAATGGCATAAAAAATTAACTAGTTCGATGCATGTGCAAATGCATTATTTATAAGGGAAATTTCATAATTGTTTTCCTATGGAACACTTCCAACAAAGGACACGTAAAAAGACAGCATCTGTGAGCTTAGCATGATGGTTGCCAAGATCATTCAATCTATCAAAAGGTGGTTATTGGATTTGTGTCATGTAGGTAGTCTATAGCTAAAATGAACCCATGGATCTAGGAACGGTCTCGGACCCTTCACATGTTTGAAAACAGAGACCTGTTTGTCGTAGAACTCTTCGTTTGGCCATTGTTTGACCAAGGGATTCCTCTGTGAATTTGGATGAACCAATAGGATATGATCCATTTCTAGATCATTCCTAACTTACCCACGTGCCTCATTTTTCTTGATGACACCTGTAACCTAGAGATCAAAAAAAATAGTTGCGGAAAGTCGAATCAGCTACGGAAAGTGGTTGCATTCCATAGCTAATGAGGAAAATCTAATTCAAATAGAAAACAAAAAAGCATAGTTAGAAAACCACTTAAATGGTCTTTTAGAATCAGTATGCAATGATGTTTGATAGCTTATGAGGTACTGGTGAGGGAAAAAAGTCTAGGAAAGCATGTAGGAGAGATGCAGTTTCATGGCTCAACATGTGCACAGATTCGAGGGCCATCAACAAGATTACCATCCAATACAAATTTCCACTACCATGAATGGATGACATGATGGACTACCAGAGCGGGCCAACATATTTTTCAAAGATTAATTTAAAGAGTGGGTCTCATTAGATTCGAATCCGAGAAGGTCATGAGTGGAAGACAACCTTAAAAACTAATGAAGGACTATATGAATGGTTGGTAATGTCATTCAGATTGAGCAATGCACGCAGTACCTTTATGTGATTAATGAATGAAATGCTGAAAGAATTCATTGGGAAGTTTGTCATATTGTACCTGGATGATATATTAATTTTCAGCAGGACAAGGGATGAACACTTTCGACATGTTTGCAAATTGCTGGAAAAATTGCAGTAGAATAAGCTACTGATAAATCTGAAAAAATGTACTTTTCTGCAAAAAGAATTAGTTTATCTGGGTTTTGTGATTACAGAAAATGAGTTGAAGATGGACTCAGAGAAGATTGTAGCAATTGTCAACTAGCCATCCCCGAAAATACTATTTTAGGTACGCAATTTTCATGGGCTGGCAAGTTTTTATCGCAAATTTATAAGAAATTTTAGTGAAATCCGTGCACCTATGTTGGACAATATAAGGAAGGAAAGTTATCCTTTTCATTGGACCAAGGCAGTAGAAAGGAGTTTTCAGCTACTGAAGAAGAAGATCAGAGAGAGACCAATCCTGAGATTGCCAGATTTTAAAAAGATTTTTCAGGTTCGTTGTGATGCAAGCGGTATGGCCATTGGTGTTGTACTTAGCCAAGAAGACAAACCTATTGCGTTTTTTAGCTAGAAGTTGAATGAATGTAGGCAGACATATTCATCCTATGACAAGGAATTATATTTTGTCGCCCAAGAACTAAACCATTAGAGACATTAGTTGTTGGGGAATGAATTTGTTCTACTCTCGAATAATTCTGCACTATAATATGTGATGCAACAACACAAGCTGAATCAGAAGCATGCTAAGTGGTTTGGATATTTGCAGAGTTTCGCCTTTGTGTTAAAACACATCAGGGGTAGGCCAAAAAGGTGGTGGATGTGTTGAGCAGAAGAGCATTACTCTTACAGGAGAGTATGATACAAGTGTTCGGCTTTGAGCATTTGAAAGACTTGTATTAGGCTGACACAAATTTCAAGGAGGCTTATGAAGTGTGTTAGAATCCTTCGGTAAGAAACAATAGTCCATGGTTGTACTATAATTTGCAGGATGAGTTGTTATTTAGAGGAGGACAGTTATGCATCCTTCATTGCTCAATGAGAGAGAATATCATTCGAGAGAAGCACAGTGAAGGTCTAGACAGACATTTCGGCGTAGACAAAACATTAGAGTAGCTCAACCATTTTTATTATTGGCCAAAAATGTGAAGGAATGTGCAAAGATTTGTGACCAAGTGTAAAGTGTGTTAGTTGGCAAAAGGACATAGTCAAAATATGGGACTCTACATTCCATTGGCCCTTCCAAGTAGACTGTGGAGCTCAGTTAGCTTGGACTTCATCTTGGGTCTACTAAGGACATAGAGGGGTTATGATTTGGTGATGGTAGTATTGGACCAGTTTTTGAAGATGGTGTATTTCATCCCTTGTAGAAAAACCAGCAATGCCACTCACATGGCCCACTTGTTTTTTACAAAGATCTTCTAGCTACATGGTCTACCTAAGTCCATTCTCTTTGACAGGGATGTGAAATTGATAGGGAACATTTGGTGCAGCCTGTGAAGAAGATGGGCATGTGGTTAAGTTTTAGCTTTGCATATCACCCATATTCCAACAGGAAAATGGAGGTGGTAAATAGAAGTTTGGAGAACCTACTATGAGGTTTGATCGGTGAAAATTCATGAGTGTTGGATCAAGTACTTGCCCAGGCAGAGTTTGCTTACAACGACTCACCGAATCACAGCACGGGTTACAGTCATTTTCAGATCTTATATGGTATGCATCCTCATGGAGTACACGAATTACGAGATCTAGAACATCAGGAAAGACGGAGTGCAAATGGGGAGGATTTCGCTAAAGCGATGAATGATTTACGCGAGCAGGTCAAAATAAATTTGCAGGACAACAGTCAAAAATATAAGTAGCGAGAAGATTTGAAACAGAGAGAGGTGCAATTTAATGTAGGGGATGAAGTCCTCACACATTTGTGTAAGGAGAATTTTCCTAGAGGTGCATATAGCAAGCTAAAGTACAAAAAGATAGGCCCCTACAATGTTCTTTGAAAATTTTCAGCAAACGCATATGAATTACAGCTGCCACCAGTAATAGGCATCTCGCCCATCTTTAATGTAGCTGACCTATTTCCATACACTGCTAATCTAGAGGAAGACAGTACTGCACGACCTACATGGGACACAGAGGAGGGAAGTGATACTTGGAGGAGACAAATGCGTTACGCTCAGCCCCTCAAGATCAAGAGGATCCTGGAGACTCACGTGGCCAAGCGAACTCGACGGAAAGAGTATCTGCAATATCTGGTCAAGTGGAAGAACCATCCTATTGGGAATAGTTTGTGGCTTAGTTCTAGATAGACAGAGCAAGTGGGTTATTCAGTCGAGAAGCTCATGGACCAGAGTCATGGATTTTTCTTACCCCAGGAGCCTGATGCAAGAGCATCCAGCTAAGGGCATCATGACCGGGTGTTGGTCTCAGCCAAGAAGGACAGGTTCAAAAACTTTTAGTTTCGTTTATGTTTAATGAATAAAACAATGTCTAGGAATTAGTTTGTTTTATTATTAATTAGTTAAGAAACATTAGAAACAATATAGTTAGGGTAGTGTCATAATAGTTACATTGTTTTGTCATTTTCTTAGTCCATCTTACAGGTGTTTGTTCATAAACAAAAAAGTATAATATTGTAACTCCTACAGTACTTTTGTAACTCCTACAATACAAGAAAACCCAACAAGATTATCAACTATGTAACTACAAAGGGTAACTATATGGTAACTGAGAACAGTTTGAGTAACTGTTCCAGCACAACATAAAAATCAACATAATACAATCAAGGAGGGTTTCAACACATGAGAATATAAATACAATACAAAGAATAATTTCTTTGATCCGAAACATTCAAGTCCATGTGTAACAATTCTTTGTAATATTCATTGAAATTTCCCTTAATCATTGAGTGAGCTAAACTAAGAAAATATTGTGCATTCCTATACTTTTCATTATTTACATTCCTGAAGAATAGAAGGTAGATGGAGAAATTGGACGAGTATTTCTAGTACAAAGGCTAGCAGTAGACATACAGAGTTCATGAACGAAAGCCAAGCACATTACGAACAATTCGACCAAGAACGAGAATACAAATGCTCGGCAACAACTCCAGGATGGAGGTAACAAAGTACAACCAACTTCACTATAAATTATTTTCATTTCCAATAAAAAAGATGTTTTTATACATATAATAGTCCAGGGATACCCATTCAAATGGCAAAAGAACAATACGGACCAACAGAACCCTAAGGGCGAGGGTTTTCGTTGGCCACCCTCTAAAAAAGTGGTTTACAATTACAAAATTTCCAGAATACAAATGAGGGTTTGTACAAGACTAACCCAGGTTGCATAGCGACAACAGAGAATTTCAAGTGGATGAGGACTGGAACTTTGCCCAATAGACTGATAGAGACCAACTAGTAAAAACAAATTGATAATGGTAGTAGAGCCTACTGGGACAAAGCCGTAGTGCTTTCTTCAACCATGCCAAAGAATAGACCCCCACCTGTGGAAACAAAACAAGCCAACAATGTGAGCCAAATGTCAACGGAGTAAAAGGTGAGATGCAAATGAAGAGTAAGGAACTGAATGTACAGTGAACAAATTGTTTACCTGAAGATTAGTCGCGTGGGAAGAATGCAAACCCACTGAGTCATAATCCATGGTGACACCCTGAGACGAAGGAGCCATCTTCGTTAGAAACAAATAAAGACAAAGACGGAAAATGAATCATGCACAGACAACATACTCGAAGAGAATTGCAAAACAGAGGAGGCCACCGTGACTGTGACCTATAGCATGCAACATAGGAAACCCATTAATCAAATTTAATAACCACAAGAACATCAATAAAATGAGAACAATGGAGCAAAGACAGGTTGAGCAACCCAACAAACAAAGACAATAGCCATTCTCTTAACAGATGAGCAGAATCGTCACACTGTGCCCAAGGAACCAAGCAACGAAGCCACTAGAACAAATGAAGGTGCCACACTAATAAGCAGCATAACCTATAGTTGGGCCACGCAGAGCCTATGGCTCATCTCCATACGTTTCCAACACAAAACGTCACTTCCAAACCAAACCCTCAGTGCAGCAAAGTTGCAAGAACAAAACTGAAGAAATGACATAAAAGGTAGGGTTTTTGCGTAAACCAAAGAGCGGGAAATAGTAACTGAGATAAGTACCGCAAACACAACAGAATTAAAGTCTGACATAAATTCCATCCAATGCAATTCAAAATGATCCTAGGATTAACCCCTAATCATAAGTGTTAAGTCCCAAATCATTCCTTAATCATTTAATTGTTGAATAGCACGGTCTTGTATTATTGTCAAACATTATAGTGTGGAATTTCGGGCTGGTCCCATCATTTTGTATGACATAGTTCCATCATTTTCATTCTATCATGGTGTTGGCATTCCAGAGTCAAGACAAATATCCATGGAGATGGAAAGTTCACCCATGTTATTTTCAAATTTTTCATACCAAAAACTTATGGTTTTGTTTTTTTTTATTTTTAGGTTGAGCTTTGTATATAGATTAGAGAGGGTCCTTTGCAAGATGTAACATGTACAACACACAGGAATGAAGGCACATTAAAAAGATTCTTCCAATGCTTTTTCACTTTGAAATACTAATATATTAGTCAAGGATTACAAATGGCCTAGAAATGGGTCCAAACAAAAATCTCCATTTGAGCATGCCCATTTCATTTTGGATGGGCCCTTTGAATCTTGTTTCCTGAGAAACCACCTAAAAGACTAGGTGGCTTATTGGGGAAGCAGGACATTACTGCAATGAAAATCTAGGTGGTTAGTGAGTTATGACATGGATGATTATTAGCCTAATTGTATGCTTGTTGGTTTTTCGCAGCCCTATAATGCACTTGATCATGGATGAATGGTCACTAACAACCCATTTTCAGTTGATGTATTTTTACACATTACAATATATGAACCAATGTACATGAAAAATTCCATTAGTACATTACAATTTTTTTTACTCAATATATCATGTATTTGGATCTTTACTATAAATTTTAGTAGGAGGAACTCATAATTCCCCATTAAAATTTGGAAAATGAATGCTTGCACATGAACACACAATTGTCACACTACTCTTGGGTTCCAATTGCTATAATTACTATGACCTAGACCCTCAGTTCTTGGGCTATTTTCAAAGGATTGCTTCTCCAGTACCACTGCACACTAACTTTCTTTCCCTCTGCAAAAAGTTTCTATTAAAAAGCATGGGTAAACAGGGGCTTCTTAGGGTCATCGAGCCTTACATTGAAGTTTTCCACATTATAAAGTATGCAAGAAAATGAGTAAGAATGATGCCATTTTAATATAATATCTGCATTCCCCAATGCCTACAACCAACTAAAATGGTTACTTTTACTTATTCCTAAATGGTGTCTTGTGTGTATTTTTGTCAAGTGAGCATTGTTGCTTCCTGATGGATTCATAAGGGAGTTAAGCCCATTTCTGCACATAATTTAAACATCTATATTTTTTCGGTGTAGTATTAGCACACATAAGGCTAATGTTTTCATAAATCAGCCTATCCATGTAGTATGGAGCTCTGTTAGAAAGATCTGAATATCCGAGAGGTGACTCCAGTCATTTTTTTCTATGGTAGTGATCTCCCACCAAAAGTAACAACATAGAAATAATTCAATAGGTTTGTTTCTCACAAATCTGGGGTTTTTGGTTATTATTGAGAAGCTCATACTAGAAATATACATCATGTATACATGATTTGGGGTAACTACTTGACCATTTTTTGCTAAGCGGTTAACTTTCAGGTCGCTTATGAGTATCATATTTGATAAAAAGAGGTTTTGTTGTTATTTTCATTGGGGAAAACATAACGTTTATATTATTTCGATTGTGATCTAATATATGCTAAACCATTTTACATGAAAAAAATATCTTCCTACCTATCCATGTAGCTAAGGGAGGTGTATAAAATATATCCCTTGCTTTTAAATTTCAGTAAAATAATATGAACATTCAATAACTATAGGGTCCAACATTGAAATTCATCTATTTAGTTACCCTTTCTCCTTCCAAAACTTAAAATTTATGTAGGAATTGGAGAGTGACCAACTTGATCATCTACAAGACACTTAAGGAAAATGTGTAGTACAACTAATGGCACTTGAGGACAGTCTGCCAGTGGCATAACAACCCTCTATAAAACATAGCCAAAAATTTTTAGATTCCTACAATAGTCGCGGCTTCCATTTGTTAATCATGTTTCATAAATATTTCATGCCGTGAATACTTAATGTTTTCTTAATGTCCAGTTATGAAAATATCAATGCCAAGTTTTCTTTTCTTTCTCCATCAGGAAACTAATATGGTATTAATTACACATGCATGCTTTCTAGATGGATATTTTAGGTATATCTTACTTTTTGTTCGACTATGTTTTGGTGGTTTTCTATAGGATCATATTGGTGAATTACTTTTGGTCGCTAAGCCACTTGCCACATGTCAATCTTTAGCACCCCTTTAAACCAAATTACACATTGTAATATGAAGTGAATCATCATTTCACATGAACTACTTGCTTTATAGATGTATGGGTGCATCTTTACTTATGACTGAAATCTAATCTCATTTAGTTATTGGTGGATTGAACTGATAATATTTCCTTACCGTATGAAGCCATTATAATTAGTTGTTGTTCTATCTTCTATATGGAGTATAGGGGATTTATATTTACTCCTCAAATTTATTTTCTTTTGTATGAATTATTGTGGTATGTTTTCACCCTGATAACAACAATGACGAGTGTACTTCCATTTCTAGTAGTCCTGTTTATTTCCATCTCAGTGAAATAGCTTGAGAGCACATTATTGTTGGTCTGTTTTCCAGAATTGATCTCTCTTTGAAATCAATCTTAAATAATGACTTCTATGCAACTTTAACTTAACTTTGGATTCCAATATGCCCTAGCTACCATTCATGTCATGAAGGGTGATATATTGTGATGTTTTTATTGTTATGATGGAAAAAGAAGCGCATCTCATTATTTTACTCAATATTTCAATTTTACATGAACATGTGAGCCTAATTCAAAGATACTTTTAATTATTAATTTTTTCCTTTAGATAACTCAAGGCAAGAGGGATATTGATATGTAACAAATAGCTTTTTGGTTTGTGCCTTTCCATCGATTCTTCCTTCTTCATATAAAATATTTTGTATGTGAATTGTCATATTGGAGTTGTCATGCTTCCATTTTCTCTATAGATTTTATCTTTAGGAATTGGAATGCATACAGGAACCATGGCGATGTCTTTATATCTTTTAGGATTGTTGGTTATTGAACATTTTGCTGCATGTGTTATGCAATACTCCAAACTTTGTTTTTGGAAGCATTCAAAATATAAAGCTATTCATTTGGTGGTTTGGTTCTTTTTTTCTTGTAGGTGGGGTGGAAGTTAGAACCTTAGTTGATATTTGAATTATAATAGTGCTATCCATTACCTTTGTCAACAATTTTTGAATTTCATTTCCATTCCCTGAATGACCATGTACAAAATATTCTTTTTTGGAGAATGGAAGTTGAAGGGGATACTGATGAATTTACATATCTGACCCTATTTAATTTAGGATAGCATTTGATCAGCTAACAAACTAGTTTGGTCTCATAGACATTGTCCAGAAGACCTGGTTGTGTTTTGACACATCGAATTCATGATCCTTGAGTTCAGTAAGTTTTAAGGGATTCAATATTTTCCACTCATTCATGTTCCTCCAGGATGTGATGAATCATCTACAAAATACCCATTAATTGGCTATCTGGTTCTTTGTTTAGGGAGAGAAGTGCCTCTCATTAAATCTTGTCCATTTTATGTCATATATATTAGGTAGCCTAATGATTCAACTGCCATTAATTACAAAGTTGTGTTTAATAAGATATCTTGTTAGATAGATGTGACATGGCCTACTTTTGTTTTCCTTTTGGTGATACATAAAAAAGGGTAAAAGGATTAATAATCTCTTCATTAACTAAGAAAACTCAGCAATTTTTCTTTTAACCCTATTACTATGCAATATTGTGGAAAATCATACCATGTTTCAAGGTTTACTGCCTAGGTAATATTTTCCATGTTTTTTATAAAAGGTAGATTTTGAACCAAGATAAATCTACAGGACATAAAACAAGATATAACTTATAATGTGTTGAATTACATCTAATGAAAAGTTTATAAATACCATCCAAATAAGATGTAGGAGGTAGAAAAGAATGGAACCAATAATCATAATAACCTAGTTTTTTCTTCCGTGATATGATTTTAGTAACTTAGTTGAGTAATGAGACTTAGGTCTAGTTGATTTGGTCCAATATTTATTGTATATGTAAGCTTATTACAATGAGGTGGGTGAAATACTATCACTCTCCTGACTCATAAAATATTTCTATCCACCAAGTTTATACTCTTGTATATACCTAATATAATATAGAGTGTATAGTTTGATTTTCTCTCACACTTTCCTTCTTGTGTTATTTTTATCATTACTATTTCAATTCATGCACATATCAATAAGGTTTATTTTCTTGTTTCTATTGTAGTATGAGTTCTTTTTGGGTTGAGCTATTGTTTTGGTTTTTTCTGATAAAGTGTATTCTTATTTATTCAGTTTAACTGTCTTGCAGCCAATTCTTTAAATGAGTGGGTATTGGCTATAGGATCCATAGACAGAAAAATGAAACATTTTGATCTGTGCATGATAACCAATGCTTTGCATGCATTTTCTTATCACAAGTATGTGATTTGTCTAGGTCTACTTCAGTTTCCTATTTATGGATGTATCATCCTAGATTTCTATGATGTATGTGAAAACTTGAAATGTGATATCTCTTTATGTGGAGGTACCTTGGAATTAGAATGAAAATGGATTTCTTAAAATATAACATAAGGAACTGAATATCTATTTATTGTTTTTAAAATGCATTGTAAAGAAGAGAGTTTTCCTCTTGTATTTCTTCCATTTTATTTGGTAGAACACATAGTAGAGAAAGATGCACTACTCCTTTGCTCATTATCTTTGGAATTTATACCAATTGACTAAGTGTTTTTTGTAGCTTCCTTGTTATTTGTTTTATACTAATAACTTCATTTATATTTTGTGTAGTTACAAATAGAAATTAAGCTTCATTATACCAATAGATATTAATCTTCATTTTGTAGCTTCATTGTTTGTTTTATAGCAATAAGTTCATTTTTGTTTTATATGAATAGTTAGTTTTTTGTAGCTTCATTATTGTACAATGTTGATAATTGAGAGTATTAATTATTATGGTTTATGAAAAATATGGATGAGCATTACGATCTGGAGATATTCGAGCTGTCTTTTTTTTTTAATGAATATTTTTTAGGATGTAAATGAATATGAAAGAAGAAAATCAAGTGGGTACATTTGGTTAGATACATTGGAAAGGGGTATAAATTACATAGTTTTAGAAACAATTCCATAATTCCATTTGTGTGACATATATTAAATTTTTGGTACGTTTGTGGAGATAACATGCGAAAATGATACTATGAAGTACAATTAGTTAATGATGGATTTGTTTGTTTTACTGACAAAGGAGAGGCAACGCCAAGATGCAACCAATAAATCATTATGTTGGTGGGAGATTTACTTCCTCTAGACCCGAAGGAGCATGTTACCCACCCACATGTATGGGTAACCATAGGAGAAGTTTTCTTCTATGATGTAATTTTTGAGCTAGTTGTCATACATTATTTATAATGTGTTTTCTTTTTCTTTCCATTTGTTTTCACAATATATCTACAACTTAATATTTTTAGATTGTAACTTAGCTAACATGATTTCTATTTAGTTCCCAAGGTGTTCTTTTTATATGGTGATGTTTTATTTGTTTTGTTCGTATGAGTGATCTCGCCACGTAGTGCCACTATTGTTCAATTGAAGAAAACTTGTCCAATTTTCTTTCTTTTTCGGGGAAACGTGGCATTGATATTGTTGATGTTGAGGCATATGTCATATAAATACTTTATAGTATACTAGAGCGACAAATTAAAAGAGAGAGAGATAGAAGAGAATAGGTATAGGGATACCCTTAAAGATAATATCTCACATGAGACACTGATGCGGGAGCATTCAGCCCAAAGGGAAATTATTGTAAATAATAGACATAGGGGTCATGCAATTGTGGAATTAGCTTCCTAAATTCCAAGTCACTTTAATATTTAGGCTTTTAATTAAATATTCTCAAAATAAATAAATAAAACTAGGAGAGCTTTTAGACATAAAAGGAATGGATGTGGACCATTAAGTGATAAGGAAAGCTTTTCTATTTTAGAACAGAAAAAAAAAGATGGAATAAAGCTGAGAGAGAGTGTGTGAGAGAGTGTGGTAGAGAATAGATTGGGCAACCAAGGTTGTAAGTCTTCTGGCAAATTGTAAGGGCCATGAACATTGAAGATCTGGCCAAAAAAAGGTTGTAAGTCATTGTTTCAGATTACATATATGTTGATTGGGGTTATATGAATTGGTTGTTAAATTCTGAAATTAGAAGTTGAACTGTGTGAATTTAATTTGGGATTGGGGAAAACAAAATTGGACTTTGTCATTAAATAGTGAATGATTTATTTCATTGGGTTTGATTGAAGATTTAAAGTTATGAATTTGCCATGAAGGAGTAAATTTTCATATAAAGAGATTGTGAAATGGTTTCATAACCATAAATAGAAAGATAACTTTTGCTATTGGGAAATGTATGAATTGGTTAGATTGGAATCTTAGTATGGCAGTGATTGCAATGCATGGTTATATGCATAAACAGAGTTTAAAGATTCTGGGTTTTGTGGGTTGCGGCCTACATCAGGTGGTATCAGAGCCTCGCTCTGTTTTCATCGAATAATGTTTGTTTTGTTTTTGATGAATGCAAGAAGGTTTTGTTGAAGAATTGAAGTGTTTTTTAAAATTGGATGAGCAAGCATAGACAAATGCAGTGAGCAGGATTGTAGAAATGGAGAGAGGACAAGATCATGCAAGATCTTAAGAGGTGAGATTATTTTTCTGATTTGTAAATGAAGTTTATGGTTGCAGAGAAGGTGGCAGTGAACCTTGCACTCAGCTGAAGTCTGGATAGAGAGGACAATTATAGTGTGATGTGAGTTGAAGAGATAGCCTAGAGAGAGCAGAGAAGTGCTGAAGAGGTTCCAGAGGCAGTGAACCAAGTACTTACCAAAAAACCAGATCCGGAGGGAAGGATTGGTGAGGTAAGTTGCAGCAAGAGAGATTGTTTTTGCAGAGGCTAGTACAAATCATGGTGAGTGAGAAACTCATGAGGAGGCAGTCTGCCAGAGGCAGAAGGAGTTTTTCTAGAGGAGAAAGAGGTTCATAGAAATGCGACAGAGATGAGATGATTGTAGGAGTTTAAGAAAGAAAGATTGCAGAAATAAAGGCATAGTTGCAGGTACTGGAAGAATGGCTACAAGAGTAGGAAAATCAGAATGGAAAATGGCTCTTCCCACTGAAGGGAAAGACAGTGATTTGGTGACAGTTGCAGAGGAGGTTGAGACAAATTTTGATTGCCTTGTTGGAAAAGGTACTTAGAGTTCTTGTGCCAGAGTTGGAGTTTGAAAATCTCACATGCAGATCTGATCAAAAGGAAGTGCTGATGAAATCAGTCAAGACTAAAAAGTCTTATAGTTTTAAAACTGATGAGTTGTGTATGTTTGCAGGTGTAGAGGAGGTTTCCATTGATGAAACAGAGGAGGAGATCATTGATGATTTCTTGAGTTATTGGCTAGATTTGGATCAGCTGGATAATGTGAACTCTCGTGTTTTTATAGCTGACAATTGTGATGTGATGACAGGTTTTATTGAGGAGGATGTGCCATCTTGTGAAACTGTTACAGCACAAGAGGAAGTTTTTGTGGATGATGAGGAAGTGAATCAGTCTGAAACACAGATAAGGGAAGTAACAGTTGATATTGTTCAACATTTTGTGCAAACTGAAAGTTTATGTATGAATGCAAGTGATGATGGTATGCTTCAGCGATGCTATAGAGAAATTGCATTATTAGAATATTTGTTGGAGAATCCACAGTATGCCAGGGAGATTGCAGAAGAAAGAGTTCAGTGCAGTGAAGAAGAGGGAAAGGACATCATGGAAATAGATGGTATGAGAGAAAGACTGGTTGACAATCTTGAAAATTCTTCAGGGGATTCTTTGGAAAGTTTGGATCAACATACTGATGTGCTGATAGTGGAGGAGGATTCAGAACAATGTATTGAAATGTTGGCAAAGGAGTATAAGGCATTGAAGCCTTATGTTTTTTATTTTAACAATTGTTTTGTGAGTACAGGTTTTATTGAAGATGCTGGAGAAAATTTGTTAGACAAATAAATTGAATTGATGAGGCGGATCATGATGAAGGAATCTCGGAAGAACTCAGCAACAGCGAAACAAAGGAGAAGCAACAAAAGGAAGACAACAGAAGATTGCAAGAGTGCAACTAGTGGAGCAAAGCAGCATAAAGTGTGGAGACCTGGAGAAGAACAATAGACAGAAGCAGCGGCAAATGGAAAGTTGCAACACAAGAAATGGGATCCAGGCAAACCTAGATCTGAACACATGATGAGGAGATCATGAAATTTTTCTACCTTGGGAGTCTGATGTGGGAGCATTCAGCCCAAAGGGAAATTATTGTAAATAATAGACATAGGGGTCATGTAATTGTGGAATTAGCTTCCTAAATTCCAAGTCACTTTAATATTTAGGATTTTAATTAAATATTCTCAAAATAAATAAATAAAACTAGGAGAGCTTTTAGGCATAAAAGGAATGGATGTGGACCATTAAGTTATAAGGAAAGCTTTTCTATTTTAGAACAGAAAAAAAAAAGATGGAATAAAGCTGAGAGAGAGAGTGTGAGAGAGTGCGGTAGAGAATAGATTGGGCAGCCAAGGTTGTAAGTCTTTTGGCAAATTGTAAGGGCCATGAACATTGAAGATCTGGCCAACAAAAGGTTGTAAGTCATTTTTTCAGATTACATATATGTTGATTGGGGTTATATGTATTGGTTGTTAAATTCTGAAATTAGAAGTTGAACTGTGTGAATTTAATTTGGGATTGGGGAAAACAAAATTGGACTTTGTCATTAAATAGTGAATTATTTATTTCATTAGGCTTGATTGAAGATTTAACGTTATGAATTTGCCATGAAGGAGTAAAATTTCATATGCAGAGATTGTGAAATGGTTTCATAACCATAAATAGAAAGATAACTTCTGCTATTGGGAAATGTATGAATTGGTCAGATTGGAATCTTAGTATGGGAGTGATTGCAATGCATGGTTATATGCATAGACAGAGTTTAAAGATTCTGTGTTTTGCGGGTTGCGACCTGCATCAGACACAAACATAGAGACTAATGATAAAGTTTCCAGAGTTGGTTAATTCACCTACAATGCCCTGGAAACACAATGATAATGTTTGAAAGTGACGAAATGATATTTCATGTATAAATTGTAGTCCAACCGATATTAAGCTTCAAACATGTATTATAATACTTGACATTTCATATATTATAATTATGTGGTTGAAATTATATAAATCTGCACTTGATAATATTTAGTATTCTAATTAACATATGTAACTTTATGTTTTCACATTAGATGAAAATTTACATTGACATTTTTTTCATTTAGTCGCAAAATCATACTAATTAATTTATGTTGATTAATAATGAACAAATAAAATTAATCTAAATATACTAAATTAGTAGTTTATATTGATTAATGATAAAGACGAAGAATAGTAATATACAACTAACTAGTAGTTTATAATGATTATTAATTAAAGTAAATGAAATGAATATAAACTACTAAATTAGTCACTTATATAATGAATATGAAACTACAAAAAAATATAAATGACTACTACAAATGATATATTTATGATTACAAGTGACGACTAAATTTTGCATATATATGACTATTAGTAGCTAATTTACAATATCTTCTAAGACAACCAAAATTTAGCCATATTTCTTTTGTCATTAATTGGTTTCCAATGATGACTTAAATTTGCATTATGTACCTATTAGTAGATAATTTACAGTATCCTATAACACCAGCAACATTTTGGTCATATTTATTTTGTCATTAATTGGTTTTCTCATGTGATCATATAGTAATATATTTTGTTGTATATTTGGTCATTAATTATGGCAAATAGTGACTAAATTAATGACCAAATTAATAACTAAATATACTACTACAACACAAAATTAATGCAATCAATTAATGACTAAGATAAAAATGACTAAATTTGGTTGCGTTATAAGGTACTATAAATTAGCTACTACTCGACCCTAACTAAAAGATAGTTGTTTATATGCAAAATTTAATTGTTTTTTAGTAATTAATTAGCCATTTTGTACTAGTGATATAACTAATCTAGGGCTCATTAAGTGCTTCCTAATAATTGAAATTTAACAATATGGTAATGGTATTTTCATATTTCAACAAAAGTATGCCATTCACATCCTCCAAATTTCATAATGATCAACTACAAATGCACGCACACTCCAATTTTTGTAGACACAAAATCAAGCAAACAACAAGAAGGACCATCATTTCATTATACTTTCTATAGAAGTCTAGTTGGAAGTAGACTATTGTATCTCATTGCCACTAGACTTGATATCATGTCTATAGCTAGCCCTGCTTCCATATTTATGGAATCACCCAAAAAATTCCCATTGGAAGCTTGCAAAAATAATCTTAAGATATTTTGCAAGGAGACTAGACTATGATTAGTTCTACACACATTATAAATATTGCTTACTTTTAGGCTCCATAGATAACAACTATGAAGGAATCTTAGATGACCAGAAAAGAACCTCAGGGTATGTTTTTCACTTGCAAACCAATTTGATCTAATGGGTGTCTAAGAAGAAACCCATTTTTCGATATCTTCTGCAGAGGAAGAGTGTGCAACTTCAAATTTAACAGTCTATCAAGCAATATGGGTGAGAAGGGTATTCAATTATCTTTCAAATGTTTAGAAGAAGACAACTATTACTTTCTATGATCACAAATCGACCATTTGGTTATCTAAACATAATGTATTTCACAAAAATATAAAGCATATTAACACACACTTCCATTTTATTCGTAAACATGTCAATGATGGAGATATCTTTCTTAATTTTTGTGGATCATGAGATCACTTATGTATATTTTAAGAGAAAACCATTGGGAAAACATGTATTTGAATTTAAAAAATAGTACTTAGCAATTTTGTACTCTGATAATTTTACTAGTTGAGAGTAGGAGGCAGTATTTAGAACATTAATCTCATTGTCTACTAAGTCTCATAGTTAGTTTGAATTTCGCTCAACTAATTGATTTTATTTGAGTTTTAGGTGGGAATTTCTCTAGATATTTATTATGATTTGTTCCTTGTCTCTTTTGTAATATATTTAGATTTTTATCAATAATAAAAGAGTTGTCTTCTCCATTTTGAATTTTGAATCTATTTTCTATGTATTTCCTCCAATGCAATCCTTGTCAAGGATGTATGATAAAATTTAACTAAGAAAGCTAAATGGAGAAATTCAAATATTATGACAAAATAGGAAATGGATGACCCCGCACTATCTAGATCATATCTCTAAAATAATAACCTCAAGTGATGGAAATCCAAGTTAAAAAGTGAAAGGGGGGTGACTGTAATGTTATATGCATAGTGTTGGGAATCACTTAGTTCTTTAACATGATTGTATGCATTCAATGCTTACCAAAAGAATTCGATGCAGTTTTTGGGATATCAATAAATATCCTTCAAAACTCTAATAATATTTCTTTATTTTGACTATCTTAGAAAAAGTTTAACATGGTTAAAAAAAAAAGCCTCTTACCAACTCCATAAGTACATGCAATGGATAATTGTGCCAAGAGAATTTGGGATCTTTTTTACGTAAACAGGGTATTTTTTATGTATACCAATATTAAATCAAAATTTTAAAAAGACTTGTTAAAATGTGGATTTACTTAAACATTTGATTCACTAAAATTATAGTGAATTAGGAACCATTTTCTCAAAATACTCTTAAGGAGGGGTATAAAATCTCAAGAAAACCAAATAATTTCTTACATTTCTTAAGGTAGAATAAACCAAATTTATTTTAAGTCAAGGTTAGCCATAATCATCATCATCGGTATCTTGACTTATGGTCTCCAATATAGATTATTATAGACAATTTCATTGTGAGGTGTCAAATTTATGATTACAAATGGATATTATGTGTTTCTTTTCTTTATTTATACAAAAAAACTTCAATAGATAGAGATATGTTAGTAAGAAAAGAATAAAAATGATATATGAAGCAAGAAATAAAGTAAAATTTTGTTCAATTCTCTAAATAATATATCTTCCATAAAGTATTGGGAAACCAATGCCCTCAAGGCCTTATTAAGGGAAAGGGTTGTTCAAATCCAATTTATAAGGTTAATTTATGGACATGGGGTTATTAAAATTCCTCTTCCTCCATTAACCTTAGAATTCATTTATTGAGATCACCATTAACTCACACTTGTAAGCGATTTCCAATCATATAAACTCACCCATATCCCATCCTTCTATAGTAAGGTATGTCCCTAAGCAAATTTACCCTTCTTAACATTAAGCCAACCTCTATACTATTAAGATGTTGTAGACATGTGGTAGTCCATGTGTTCCTAT
Source organism: Pinus taeda (assembly GCA_000404065.3). NCBI lineage: Eukaryota > Viridiplantae > Streptophyta > Pinopsida > Pinales > Pinaceae > Pinus > Pinus taeda. The sequence continues at coordinate 52,878 of APFE030897117.1, read as the reverse complement.
TAAAAAAGGAGTTGTTAGCTAGATGTAGACGATCTATACCATTCCTTCACCATGTATAAAAAATTGATAAGGTCATGAAAATTTCATCACACATTAGCCTATAGATCACATCCACACCTTAAATGTTTCATAGATCACTTTATAATAATTCTCATATTTATAGTATTTTGAATTTTAAACCCTTTTTAATGCATCTAGATCTAGAAGGATCCTAATGGTTAGAATGTGCATAAAGTCAAATAATTGGATATTTATATAGTCACATATGTTGATCATCTTCCATTGAAATAAAATCCATATATTCCTTAGCACAAGGCTACACTTGCACCCATGCCCACACTAGGAGACTCTGTCATGCCTAGCCTTACTCCACCATGTAATCCCCTTGTCATAGATCTCAACCTCCACCCTTTATATATATATATATATATATATATATATACATATCCATCATATCAAAAAGATAGAAGAAATAAATAAGGATTTTTTTTACAAATTTATGGGTTCTAGACTATAGTATTGACAACATATTCACCATGGACATGGCACCTTGGCTGTTGTGTCTATCCTTGGAAGATTTGTTTCACATCAGAACACCATGTTGATATAACACATTATCACGAAATGTAATCTTGTAACATCAACACCCTTATACATGCATGGTTTAGGAGTGTTATGATGTGCTCCACATAATTACCACCTAGTTTACTTCACTAGTATCAAGCATGCAACATCAAATATTTTGGTTAAGGTGTGCTAGTTAAGTTTTTTGGATGCTTGGATATCCAAATGTCTCTATATATGAAAATAATCGCTTACCACTAATAAAACCACTAATTATATATATCTTTAGATATCTAAATATTTGGATATCCAAAACACCACCAATGGTTCGTTGGAGCCTAATATTGACTTATTTATTTCTACCATCCCATAGCCATATTTCATGTCGATCAATATCAACAAGTTACGATGTAATGAACTTCAATACTAAAATGAATAAGGAATGACATGCTTCCCCTAAGAATTTGAGCCTAACTTGATGAAATTGTTGTAGCGGCTATAACTAGCCTCCAAAATTTTTCCTTAGCTTCCTTTTGGAGCCTCCCTACCAACCTTTCATAGCAGAATGTCTTGTCTTGTTAAGTACACAAGCTTTGGTGATATTCTTGCAAAATGACAACCTGTATATGAAAGCTTGTTACATCTCCCTAATAGGATGTTTCACCAGACTTAGTCTAGTTGCACGCTTAGTAGCCCCCTTAAGAAATTGCACAATTCTAGAGGGAAACGATCCTGGCCTCCATAAATTGCGCAATTATGTCTCGCACCCTACTCAGCTCTAGATTTACACAAATTTGTGTGTCACTGTTCACTAATAAAATTACAGAATTCCTCCCAGTAGGGCTGCTCAACCCAAAAATTATGCACTTCTAGGTAGCAGCCTACTAGACTTCCCAGAAATTGCGTAATCCCTCTGGGTATCTAGCCTAGCTCCCCCGCGAGAAATGCACATTTTTTCCTCCCCACTGATCAGACTGTTGCCTGTACAATTGAGTTTATCGGTTCCCTCCCAAACCGAGCAAAACTAATTTGCACGCATGGGCTACTCCTTCGAAGGCATCATTCAAAGGCATCCGTTGTTTTAGGGACCTATTTTTAGTGGTTGGAGGTTACATGCAAGGATCATTTCAGAAACCTTGCACCAAGTGTCGCTTTCCCTATATTTGAGGCATGTGTATCACAACCTTGATTTTATCGAAACTCATCAATTGGATGTCATAGAGCTCATTCCTCACATCAACCTTGTAGCTTTGGCATCCCACATTGCATCTAGGAGTCATCGGCACATCCAGTTCAATTTCCTTATGGTAAGCCTACTACTCATGAATTGCACTACGTTTTTGTTTCTTTTTTGTTTCTCTTTGTATGAGTACTGTCTGCTTGATTTCAGTGAGCACTTTCTATTGTTTTCATGCATACTAGCTTACACAAGCACTGTTTTAGCTTTCATTTGCATCTCGTTATTGTCGCATGCATGATACTGTTTTTCACAAACGGTCGCCTCTTTGGTGAATAGCTTCACACATATGCATTGCTTTCCCATTTTCTAAATCCTATAATTTTTATTTACATGAATGATCATTCACTCTTATTTTCACTCATCTCACCATACATTCAGAATTCTCATGTTTGCAATCACCTTTCAATCGGACTCAGCTGCCTTAGCACAGACCGTTCCTTTCCTGGCTAACACTGTGCATTTCTGGAAGCAGAGGCTCTTCCCTCTCTCCAAAAATTGCACAAGCCTATCCAGGGCACTAACCTCTAGGTTTTCATCATGCAATTCTTGGAGGTAGTGTTATGTTGGCCTAAGAAACTTTGCAATGCAATTTGTTGGTTGCATGTCACTGGTTACTGAAATTGTGCATTGTGTAGTTTCAGTCCTCGGCAAGCCAAGCTAGACTATGCGTTGTGATGTTCAACAGTTAGTTAGCCTCCTGAAAACCTGGAATGTGCCTTGCACATTTTTGGTAATCAGTCTCCCAACCTTTGGCAAAAATTATGCAACCTTCATGATGAGTTACACAGGAATGTTACAAGTCAGTTCTCAAATTCATTTTGGTTTTTGACTCACATATTGCTTGACATGACTGTTTCCATGTCTCAAGGTATTGCAGGTGTTCATCTACCTCTTAGCAGCAGAGGTACAATGGTGTCCCAAAGAGAAGAGTCGAAGTCACCATTCACAGCACACTTGGGGATGCAGACATTCAAGTGTCTATGAACTTGCCTAACCATGAAGACATCAAGTCATTCATAGACAAGTATATCAAGATATGATGGTAGCAACATCGCAGTAAGCAACACAGTCAACAACAGATGAGGTAAGCATACCGAATGCAATGAACGCAAGAGGAAGCTTGTCGACAATGCAAAGACAGAACAAAGTTGCAAGCTCAAAGAGATCCACTTGTGATGAAAGAAACTTTGGAGATTTAGGGTATGAGGTGATATCACAACATGAAGATCGTGCGAAGGCAAAGAATGGAATGGAGAAGGAGTTGCATGTGCTCAAGCAACAACTCAAGGAAGAATAGGAGCTGCATAAACAAGAGAATGAGCTATAGCAGGAACTGATACAACACGGGGCACAACATGCACAGAGAGAAGAAACTATACCCGTATAAGTTATAGATTGATTCCAGTAGCTGGAATGAAGCACACATGGTGAGAAGTGTCATTGATCGCATGCAAGGGAATTTACCAGCATGCATGCCATTTTGTGCATGCATGCAATCTAATCCATTTGGCACACTCATCGAGGCAAAGATAAGAGGCAAGTCTGACTAGAGTTGAACATGTAGTTAGTAATTGATATGCACGACCATGAGCACACACCTGAAGATCAACATAGGCACTATGGATCAGTGTGTCATTGGTTCAACTATACCTAAGAAGACCATGTGCACGTTAGCAAATGAGTTGGATGGAGGAGCCACACCAATGCACTTGGATACAAAGAAGGAAAGAGTTTGTTTCAGCAAGATGTCACCATGGGGTGCATGCACACCATCATAGATGACCAATATTGGCATCAACTCACCACCTTCACCATGGCAATCATGTCAAAGAGTTGGTCTCACCAGAAGAGACAAACTGTTCGTGATGTCTTGCATGGCTTGCTAAAGCCATTTTGACTCACATGGGCACATGCGCATTGTAATGTAATGTCTTGTCAAGTGGAAGTTCAATTGTTGATAGTTGGATGTAACATTCATAGAGTAGGTGAAGAGTCATGAGGGTAGATGAACTATTACAAAGGGGAATGTCAAGGGTCACCCCACCCTTTGCTATAAATAGAACCTCATAACTCATTATAAGGGCTTTTTGGTAAGCCAATATTCCAATAGGACTATCCGAGACAGAGCTTGGACTATATTGTAACAAGTCTTGGCTTCTCCAGTGTGTAGAGCTGGTATATCTCTTTGGATGAGCATGCGGTTGTGGCAATAACGTTCTATTGTCAAAACTAGTGGTTAGACATCGATGTATTGTATGACTGGAACTTACAATTAGTAATATAACAAAGTCAACATGTTTGATGCATATGTTTTATTGTATTCTATGCTATCTAGTTTACTGTAAATGATATATGTATATGTTTTCTTATGCATGCATGTATAGCTATTTATGTGTATGTATGTATGAATCTTGCTGAAATGTGTTGTTGGTTTAACCATCACTTTGAATTGCTAGCTAACTTTCCTTTCATGATGTGATGCATCTTTTCTTGTGTCTTTCTTTCTTAACTTCGTGCTATCACAGGTTTCTAAGGGGCACATTAGTCTCAACCCCCATGTGATAGAACCTCTCATGCACCTTCATTGGCTTGCTGCATATGTCACACCCTTGCTACCAATAGAGACATCTTATTTGCCTCTGTGTGAAACCATGGTCAAGTTATTACCATACGACGCATTCTGAAACTCCTACTCCAAATGGTCTGAGGTCTAATTGGGACTTCTTACTAGGGAGATCCCCTTACATATTGGAAGGCCTAACACCATCAACATTTTGGTGCTAGAAGGAGGGCCAGATGACAAGATGAGTCTTCACATCTATTTTGAATCTCTATATATTTATAATGACTAACTATATAATTTCTCTTCGGGAGTGTATCTTTGAGTTATGTTATATTCTTTACACAACTAACCTACGTAGTTAATCAGTGGGTTAGAGGGGGGTAGAGTTCCCCTTTCGTTGTGATGATTGCAAAATGGGGGGGTTATAGGGCGGGCGGCAGCCCGCCTTGTCCACGGGGTTTAACGGGGGTAGATAGCCCCCCTCTATGGGGTTCATTGTAGTGCCCTGGGAAATTTTTTTTTGGGACCCTATAGTAGGTTAGTTGGAGGTACCTATGGTTTTGGGCATGGTTTTTGCACATGGTTTTCGACGCGATGGTTTTCAGTCCATGGTCTTGGACGTGATGTTTTTCAGTACATGGTATTCGATGCTTCGGCATGTATAAATATGTATTGTAACATTGAAATGAACATAATGAAAAATCAATTTGGTAGTCTCAGTTTTGGGATCCAGGGGAAAATCTTTGTGTATATTTGATTTATGTGTTATGATATCACATTGTTTATTTTCTATTGTTAGAATTTGTATGCAGGTACTTTCTATACACGGATAAAACCTTCATTTGGTATCATAGCCATTCTGGCTTCAAGGGGACACCTTTGTTGCTGACGGGTTTTGCTCGAGCTTGTGGTAGACCCTGTTTAGTGGAGATCTACGAGATCGATTCTAGTGGTGAAAGAAGATGGTGAGTAGTGGAAAGATAGAGATCGAGAGATTTAATTGTTAGAGTTTTGAGTTGTGGAAAATCAAGATCAAGGATCTGTTGGTGGATAAATATCAGTGGATCATGGTAGATCCAGGTAATAAACCAACAAGACTGTCCGGTGAAGAATGGTAGAAGTTGGATCAAAAGGCAAAGAGCACAATATGATTGTGTGTCTCAGATTCAGTATTGTTGAATGTATCAGGGAAAGCTATGGCGAAGGCTTTGTGGGACAAGTAAGGGAATTTGTACCAATCTAAGTCTCTGGTGAATAAAATGTTCCAATGGAAAATGTTGTATAACCCGAGGATGAAAGATGGAGACTTGATGACAGAACATCTGAACACATTTAATGCTATGGTATGTCAGTTATTATCTATTGCTATTAAAATTTCATATGAAGATAAGTGCATGAGTTTGTTGTGTTCTGTACCAAATTCATTGGATAGTTTAGTTATTGCAATAGGTAGCAATGCAACTACCATGTAGTTTGATGAAATAGTCTCATCCTTGCTAATGGAGTAGATGAGATGGAAAAATATGGAGAGCAAGAATGGTGATGCCTTGTCTATATGAGGACAGTCCCAGAACAAAAAAAAAAGTCAACAAGTGGGATATCTAAATCTAGAGGGAGATGTAAATCTCCAGGAAAACCTGTAAAGTTGGTGTGCTGGAAATGTGGAAAGGAAGGGAACTATAAAAGGGACTGTAAATCTATAGCTCTTGATAAAGGAAAGGGGTCTAATGATGCCCCTTCTGTAGAGGAAAAAACAACATCAGATGAAGGTGGCGATGTGTACTTGGCCTCTACATGTACACATGTAGAGCATGAGGCATGGTTGATTGACTCAGGTGCATCCTTTCACTTCACTCCCCATAGAGAGTGGCTCTGTGAGTATGAGAAATATGATGGGGGTAATGTCTTCTTAGGGGATGACCAGAAGGCTAGAATTGTTACTTGTGGAAAAGTAAGGTTGAAGTTACAAGGTGGAAGGGTTAGAACACTTCCAGATGTTCTGCATATCCATGCATTGGCCAAAAATATAATTCTTGTAAGCAAGCTGGATGATGCAGGAGTAAAAAGAGTGTTTGAGAAGGATACATGTTAGATGGTTTAGGGAGCACTGGTATTGATGTAGGGAGTTTGAATTGGAACTCTGTACAAGCTGCAAGGTAGCACTATTGTTGATGGGTGCAATAGTTCTATGGTTCCTGAAAGTGGAGTAGAAAATCTAGTGGTCTTTGGAGCAAAGACCATGCTAGGGCAACAAAGGCTTGGACATATTGGAGAGAAGGGCCTTTTAATACTTCATGGTAAAGGTATGGTAAAACGTATGAGTAATAGCTCTCTAGATTTTAATCTCTACGAAAATTGTGTATACAGGAAGCAGAATTGAGTGAGTTCCCCTTTGGTGGTAGAGGGCGAAACAAATATTAGAGCTTGTGCACATCGATGTGTTTGGACTTGTGAAGGTTCTATCATTGGGTAATTCTATGTACTATGTATCATTTATAGGTGCCTTCTCAAGGAATACATCGATATATTTCCTTAAGAAGAAATCTAAAGTCTTTGATAGGTTTGAAGAATTTAAGACCCTAGTGGAAAACTGGACAAAGAAGAAGATAAAGGTGTGGACATTAAATAACGATGGAGTTCTTTGCAACAAGGAATTTGAAGAATTATGTAAGAAGTGTGGTATAACATGACATAAGGCTACTCCATACACACCTGAGCAAAATGGAGTTGCAGAAAGTATGAACAAGATGTTGATGGAAAGGGAAAGAATCATGCTTAGTGATGCTGGGTTAGGACTGGAATTTTGGGTAGAGGCAGTGGAGACAACACGTTACCTAGTCAACAGATCACCTTCATCAGCGTTGGACGATAAGACCCCACAAGAGGTATGAACTGGTAAGAAACCCTCTCTTTCACATCTAAGGGTATTTGGATGTGATGCATATGCACATGTTCTAAAGGAGAAAAGAACCAAGCTGGATAGTAAATATGAATAGTGCATCTTTATTGGGTATAAGGATGGTTTAATGGTTATAAGCTTTGGAACCCAGTAAAAAGGAAGGTTGTGTACAACCGAGATGTGGTGTTCAGATAGGTGAAATGTTTTATTAAGCATGAAGTCCCATCAGAGAAACCTCAGAAGATAGAGTTTGAGCTAGAGGAAGAATCAAACTCTATAGCAGAGGAGGAATTAGAAGTTGAGGAGGCACAAACTCTAGGTGTGATAAGATCAGTCTGAAAAAGAAGGTAGCTACAAAGGTATAGTCCATCTACTTTTTGTTCAAAATTTTCTTTATCTATTAATGATGATGATCCCAAAACTGTAAAGGAAGTAATAGATTCAGAGGACCAAAAACTCTGGAAAGAGGCCATGATTGATGAAATGCAATATTTGCACAAAAATGAGGCTTTGGATCTGGTGGAGTTGCCGGCTAGAAAGAAACCCATTGGCAGCAAATGGGTCTTCAAGAAGAACAAAAATGCAGAAGGATAGGTGGAGAAATACAAAGATCGATTGGTAGAAAAAGGTTATTCACAGTTATCGGGACTTTATTTTGGTGATATTTTTTCTCTTATTGCCAAGATAGCTTCTATTAGATTACTTTTATCTGTTTCTATTTATTTTTATTTTGAGGTAGAAAAGATGGATGTGAAGACAACATTTCTTCACAGGGATATAGAAGAGGATATATACATGAAGAAACTTGAAGGTTTTGCAGTGAAGAGTAAGAAATATCTGGTATGCAAGTTAAAGAAGTCTCTGTATGGGTTAGAAGAGCCACGAAGGATGTGGTACCATAAATTTGCTACATTTATACCGGGACTTGGCTTCACCAGAAGAAAAGAAGATAACTATGTGTATTTTAAATTAATTGGTGACCATGTTATTTATCTCTTCTTGTATGTGGATGATATGTTGTTGGTTGGAAATGACAAAGAAATTATCCAGGATTTGAAGACCCAAATGTCCTCCAAATCCAACATGATAGATCTTGATGCTGAAAAATATATTTTGGGCATGGAAATTAAAAGAGACCAGGCAAAGAGGAAGCTCTGTTTAAACCAGAGGAAATATGTCGAGACAATATTGTAGAGGTTTAATATGCATGATAGTAAACTGGTGAAGGTTCCTATTCCTGTAGTTGTGAAGTTATCTGTTGAACAGTGTCCCAAGGCACAAGAAGAGGAAGAGGACATGTACCGTGTTCCATATGCCAGTGCAATTGCTAGCTTGATGTATGCAATGGTTTGTATTAGACCAGACATTGCACATGCAGTGGGAGTATTCAGCAGGTTTATGTCAAAACTAGGGAAGGAGCATTGGACAACAGTGAAGCAACTTTTTAGGTATTTGCGTGGCACCAATGATTATGGTTATGGTACAAAGGAAGACCAAGATTGGATAGAGTTTTGGATATTCGTAGCTTTCTTGATGCAGATTGGGCTGGAGATCTTGATCAGAGAAGATCTACAAGTGGGTATTTTTTTAACCTATTTGGAGGTGTGCTCAATTGCATGAGTAAGAGACAATCTGTAGTGGGAGTATCAAATACAAAGGCAGAATGTAAGACAACTACTCATGTAAGAAAGAAATCCGTTTTGTTACAAAGATTGTGTTCAACTATGTGGTTAGTACAGGGGGCTATAAGGATACACTGTGACAACCAAAGTGCAATTTTCTTGGAAAATGGCCCTTCTTATTATTTAAAGACAAAGTACATTGATGTTCAGTATGACTTTGTGATGGATATGATAGAGGGAAAAAAGGTGTTGCCAGTAAAGGTGGACACTTTGAAGAATATTGTAAATGCATTGACAAAATTTGTGAGCTCTAATAAGTTCTATTGGTGTAGAGAACTAATACACATTGTACGGCTAGATAAATGACTAAGCTCTTCGGCGCCCCCCTGTGGAAAGAAAATAACAAGTGGGATAATGTTGGGTTGTGTTATACTTTCCATGAGTAGCTTCTGTAGTTAACTAGGGTGTTAGAGGGGGGGGTAGAGCCCCCCATTTGTTTTGTGCATGGTTTTCTCACATGGTTTTGGACGCGATGGTTTTCGGTTCATGGTTTTGGACGTGATGGTATTCGGTGCATGGTATTGGATGCTTCAACATGTATAAATATATATTGTAACATTGCAAGGAACATAACGAAAAGTTGATATGGTAGTCCCAGTTTTGGGATCCACGGGAAAATTTCTGTGTATATGTGCTTTATGTGTTATGTTCTTGCATTGTTTATTTTTTGTTGTTAGATTTCATGTGCAGGTAATTTCTATATGGCATTAAAACATATATGTATGTCTTATGGAAACGACTTAATTATCTCACAAAAGCTCTTGGATAACTTGTCACATAAAACATATGATGGTGGACGTGGTTGGCATTGTTGGCTCATGCAAAAGACATGGAATTTTGGAAGAATACATGAGTTGCGTGTTGTTCTTCTACATGCTTCGAGGGCACCCAATGTAGTGGTGTGCCAGGCTACCTGAAAAATCTATTCATTTTCTTGCTCATTTGGTCGCATAGATAGACCATGGATTCAATCACTTGGACCGTAAAGAAATTCTGAAATTACAAAAACACCTGATGAATCCATTGAATAGTTTTACACAAGCTTTTGTAATCTTTCATACTGATTCCTCAAAGATGATATTGATTTGGAATTTCTCAAGGGAAGATTTGAGTATCTTTGTCACATATCTGAACCCAGCTAAAAACACTTTGGTAATGGAGCTATGTAGTCACAGGCTAGCACAGTTGTTGTCACAAGTGACTGTCCACCTTCACCACATCATGCAACTCCAACATGGAAGAGTGATGCAGGAGAACATGCACACACATTTGTTGAACTACCACATCCTCCCACCCCACCTACTCTTAATATCTGCATAGATTTGGCTTGTTGTCTTGTTCCGTGTCACGTGTATTCATTCCCTCAACCTTAGTCCTTTTGTTTTGTCGATCCTTTGAATTGTACTACTTTATGCTCTTCCATTCCAGAGTCCTCACCTGTTGTGAATGAGGATCAAGTTGTTGATGGAGTTGATGTTATATAGCCAACTTGCACCATCATCCATGATGAGTGTGTGGGAAGAACCCATTGTAAAGGATAAATCCCTTCTAGTTGGGCCTCATTTGCTTTATCCTAACATCCCATGTGATTCTACCACTATTGATTTCCCCTGTGAAAACCCATTTCTGGATGTTTCTACTTCTGATTGTCCATAGGACACGTCGAATGTTAATCTATCATCATAGTGTAGAGAGGACACATCTTCCTTTGGAAATCAATTTAATCTATCATCTATCATTTATGAAAACACATATGGTGAACATATTTGCTTCCCACATACCCCTCTTCTTGACTCATCAATTCATGAGGATGTCGACAAACATCCTTAATTTTTTGATCTTGGTTGTCGTGATATTTCTACTTCTTCATCTGATCATGTTGTTGATTCAATCATTGTTAATCCATCTAAGACACTGGTCTACAATGATCTATCTATCAACAAGGTCGAAACCTCACAGACTATCAAGGCATTTCAACCCAAGTTGATGGTTATGTTAGGCCCTTGCTATCCTGAGGTTCGTTTCACTTTCAGTCAAGACATTGTTGAAACACTTAGGGCTCCTCATCACTCTCTAATTTCCATTGAAGATCAACCAAACCCCCATATTTCGCTTCCTCGACTCATACTAGACAATACCATGACTTATGTATTGGAGGAATCTTACACAAAAAGCATGCATGCACAACATAAGTGGTCTACCTTTCTCACATTTTCTTGCATATCATAGTTAAGAGAATGCATACACTCGACATATACACGTAGTATAGCACAGGACCATGGTAGATCCACATAGTGTATGTCATGTGCTTTCGCTCATCTTTGTTCTATGGCCACTTCTAAGCTCAGAGTCTATTCGTCTTCATTATTATATCTTTCATGCTTGCTGGTTTACACAACTATGGTGTTTGCAAACCGTGCCTTCACCAGCATGCGTCAACCAATGTGTTGCTGGATGCATTGGAAGTATCACTTCACGTGAGATGACCCATGCACTGTTAGCTTAGGAGTAGGAGTAGTGTTTTCTTTTGAGTATTTTACTTGCATGCACATTTTCTTCCTTCTTTGTGTGTTTGTTTTATTTCTTGTTAGTTTTCTCACTCGCTTTGCTTCTGGATTTTATTCTGCTTCTTCCCTTTCTTTTTGGTTTGTTTGCTTTTTATTGTATGTAGGTTAGTTTCGCATGTACTATGTGTGGCTCTTGAAACCAACTAGGTAAAGTACAAGAGGACCTGTCTGACTATTAACATTTGGTTATCATTTGTCCACTCTCTTATGTAAGAACTTGTTGTCCTCAGTCCATGATACATCAATGGAAATTACATATTATTCTAACAGAACCTTGGTGAAAACACAATCCTTGCACGCTAACTTATATAACCTACTCTAGTCGGTTGTTTTTGGGTTGATCCTTGTTAGCTCAGTCAAGTAGAGTAAGGTGAGGGGGAAAACCTTAACAAGCACGTTAGAGGTATATATAAACTCATTCTCTGAAAGAGTAACCTCTTCTACCCTTAGTAAGTTAGGATCCTTCTTCCACCTCTAAAATGAATAAGTGTTATGCAGAGTTATGAAGATGAAAAATGAAAAATGAATAGGGTGAAAGAATATAAAGGCTTCCTGTGTAGAGAGTTGATGCAAGTAGCTTTGACAGGGTAGTGACCAGGCTCGCTAGCAATGGAGCCGTGCCTGTGTTCCTGCGTGGCTTCGCCAGGGTACTATCGAGGCTGCTGGCAATAGGGAAACACTAGAGATGAAACTAAGACTTTGACGACTATATTACTTGTGCATCATATACTCCTCAACACCAATTGAAACAACTGCGATCACTTGGCTTGGAATGTGTGTCAACTGACCAAGGGCTTGGTAGATGCTACATGTTACAATCAAGCAGTGTGTAAACCAAGATGAACTGAGAACTGATCAATACTTCCAAAGGTGTTAGACTTGATTTTCATGAATATGGTCCATTCAGAGGGCTGGGGTTCTACTAGTTTTGTCAGGCCAGGAGTAACTCCAGAAAAACTAATGCATTTATTCGTTTAACCAGCTATCTAATATATACAAGAATGTGATTGTTCAGTTCATCTTCTCGATGACTGTTCACATTCAGTTCCCCAATCACTGGGATTAGGTGTCAACATTCCCCCCCTTAATCTGAAGGGATGTTGGTGAGTCCAAGCATCGTTCTGAATCTTTCAAGCTTTTCTCTTCCAAGCGCTTTGGTGAAGATGTCTGCAACTTGCTCATTTGTGGAACAATGGCGGAGATGGATTGTTTTGGCCTCAACATGATGTCGGATCAAATGATATTTAGTATTGATATGCTTTGTATGATCATGGAACTTTGGGTTCTTGGCCAACTTTATTGCAGAGGTGTTGTCAATCATGAGTGGAGTTGATTGTACTTGTTTCACTTGCAAATCTTCAAGAATTTTTCTGAGCCACACAATTTCTTTTGTTGCTTCAGCTATTGCCACGTATTCTACTTCTGTTGTGGAATCTGCTGGAACTGATTGTTTGCATGATCTCCAAGAGACAGCTCCTGATCCAAGACCCATAGCACATCCTGAAGTAGATACTCCAGTTTCTTTGTCTCCATCGAAGTCTGAATCAGAGTATCCAATCAAGCTGAAGTCGTCTACATGTGTATACTTGATTCCAAGGTCTTGAGTTCCCTTCAAGTACCTTAGAACTCTTTTTGCAGCAGACCAATGTCCCTCACAAGGCTTTTGCATAAACCTGGAGAGGATTCCAAGAGCAAATGAAATGTCTGGTCTAGTAGTAGTGAGATAGATGAGACTTCCTATAAGTTGTCTGTAGTTTGTTGCATCCTCAAATTCCTTTCCTTCAATAGATGTGAGCTTTAAGTTTTGTTCCATTGGAGTAGAAAGAGGATTTCACTCTATCATGCCAAATCTGTTTAACAAATCTCCAATGTATTTCTTTTGAGAAAGAAATATGGACTTTGGATGTTGGGTTACTTCAATGCCAAGATAGTAATGAACATAGCCCAAATCAGTCATTTCAAAACTTTTCCCCAATTCTTTCTTTATGGATGCAATATAGCTTTCATTGTTCCCTGTCATTAAAAGATCATCTACATATACCACAAGATATACAACTGTTTTGCCAACTTTCTTGACAAATAAAGTTGCATCATCAAGATCAAAATGATTGAAGTTGAGTTTCAGAAGATGCTCAGTTAGTTTTTCATACCAGGCTCGTGGTGCTTGTTTGAGGCCATACAAGGACTTCACAAGTTTGCATACTTTATGTTCATGTCCTTTCACAACAAATCCTTCAGGCTGGGACATAAAAACATTTTCTTTTAGATCTCCATTCAAGAAGGCAGTTTTTACATCCATTTGATGGACTTTCCAGCCGTTTTGAGCTGCTAGTGCAAAGAGTGTCCGGATGGTGGCCCATTTTGCTGTGGGGGCAAAAGTTTCCTCATAATCGACCCCTTCCTTCTGTGCAAAACCTTTTGCCACAAGCCTAGCTTTGTGCTTGTCAAGTGAGCCATCAGCTTTGTACTTGTTCTCGTAGACCCACTTGCAGCCAATTGGTTTGGTTCCAAATGGAGGATCAACCAGCTTCCAAGTGTCGTTCTTTATGAGGGCATCATACTCCTTTTGCATCGCTTATTTCCATTCATCATGAAAAGAAGCTTCTTTGAAGGAAGTTGGTTCAAAATCTGTAGACAAGTTCAATTCACAACCATAAGAAACATCCATATCAACAGGTGAATTAGAGTCATCTACATCACCTCGGTTTTGCCGGTTTGAATTTCTAGTTCCTGTCTTTCCCACCTCATCGGGACGAACACTTTCAAGTGTCTTTGTCAGCCACTTTGGGGGACCTTTCTCAAATGGTCCAGGCTGCTCCATTGATTGAGTTGGGACTGAATCAAGATTGAGTCTCCCAATTCTATCAATCACATCACTTAAAGAACCATCTGTTGTTGGAGTTTCATGCGGGGGAGAGTGTTCTTCAGAAAAAGATTCCACATGTTGATCTAGTATAGGAATCCCCCCTTCAAGATGTGGAATCTAATTATCAAATTCTTGAAATGATTTTGCTTTTGCGAATCTATCCAA